>UESW01000312.1:0-44848 GCA_900491605.1 Calamus simplicifolius | reverse complement strand
GAGCCCACTCAGATCCCTTCAGGCTCCCACTCCCCGGTGTCCTCCCAAGATTCGACACCGCTGCCGCCATCCCATCACCCGATCCCTCTCGTCACTCTGGACCAGGGAATCAGGCAGCAGATACAGGAGATGCGATGGGAATGGCATCAGGAGTTAGACGCCGTCAGGCAGGCTCCTCTGTCCAAGCCAAAGACGGATCAGGGCATCCCCTTCACCGAGAGGATCATGAGGGAAGTGATTCCCCCTCATGTCAAGCTCCCTACAATCGAGCCCTACCATGGATCTACTGATCCCGATGATCACCTCTGCAGCTTAAGTCCATCATGATGTTCCATAGAGCGTTAGATGCGATTCTATGCCGTGCTTTCCCCTCTACTCTTAGAGGGTCTGCTCAAACCTGGTTCAATAGCCTGAAGCCAGGTTCTATTGATTCTTTTGATGAGCTAAGCTGCCTCTTCATCAGCCAGTTCGTCAGCAACCATCGTCATCAGCGGAGATCTGACTCCCTCTCCGAGGTTAAGCAGAGAGAGGAGGAGTCCTTGAAGAACTATCTCAGCCGTTTCAATGCGGCCATGCTGGAAGTGGATCACCTTAACCATGAGGTGGCCATGTCCGCCCTAGTGGTGGAGTGTTAAAGGAGAGTGACTTCTACCTAGCGTGGAGGTCAGTTACCCTCCTAACCTCTCCGATATGATGGCCCTGGCGGACAAGTATGCCAGAGTCAGGAATCACGGAGGACTGGCCGTGCTGAGCTGGCAAGGAAGAAGGAGTCCAAGGGCTGGACAAACACGATCTGTCCGCCAGCTGAGCCCACCTTACTGCCGAAGGGTTCCTCCGTCGCCAACGAGGAACCGCACCCAGAGCCCGCCTAAGAGGTTCAACCGGTTCACCCCGCTCACTGTCCCAAGGGCGGAGATCCTCATGGAGATAGAGCACCAACTCCCTCGATCGCCTCCTCTCGAGGGAATGCGGCCCGGAGAGACCCTGCCAATTACTGCCGCTACCATCGAGACCATGGCCACGACACCGAAGAATGCTGGCAGCTAAAGAATGAAATCGAGAGGCTCATCCAGCGGGGTAGACTGGACCAATTCAGGGGAGCGCCCGAGCTAAGAAATGGGGTGACCGCTAGCCTAAGCCCCAGCAGCCTCCTCCTCCAAATCCTCCGATCGTTGGCCACATCAATGTGATCGAGGCAGCCGATAGCCCGTCAAGCTGGCAGGACGATGAAGAAAGTTCAGCACCAAAGAGAAACAGACTAATGAGCTCTCCTTTCGATGATGACCTCCAGAAGATACAGTTCCCGCATGATGATGCGTTGGTTGTATCTCTCAATCTAAACAATTACGATGTAAGCCGAATCCTTATTGATAGTGGGAGCTTCGTTAATGTTTTGTACTTCAATGCCTTTGTGAGACTGAAACTCTAGACGGAAAACCTCCGAGCCATGGAATCCACTCTGGTGGGTTTCACGGGCGACTCTATAACCCCCGTGGGGGTCATTACTTTGACGGTCCGAGCCGGCACCTGGCCTCGCGCAGCTACTACGCTCATGGATTTCCTCATGACTAAGCTTCGGTCCCCTTACAATGCCATCCTTGGCAGGCCGGGGCAGATATCCCTCAAGGCCATCATTTCCATTCCCCATCTTGCCATGAAATTCCCCACTAATGGGGAGTAGGGGTTGTTCGGGGTAACCAGATTATTGCTCAGCAGTGCTTCGTCACCAGCCTTCAGTCCAAACTGTCCGAGGTTGATGGGCTAGATGCTCGTGAAGACTTCGCTGAGCAGCGAGGAGAACCCACCGAGGAACTAGAGGAGGTGCCGTTGGATGAAGCTCGGCCCGACCGAACCATAAAGATCGGGTCACAGCTAAAGGGAAAGCTTCGGCAAGACTTAATCAATTTCCTTCGGGAGAATGCCGATGTGTTTGCCTGGTCTGCCTCAGATATGCCAGGGATTAGTCCAGATGTCTTAGTCATCACCTCAGCATGGATGAGACATTTCAACCAGTCAAACAGAAGAAAAGAAGCTTTGCCCCCGAGCGTCAGAAAGCTATCGAGGAAGAGGTGGACAAGCTCATCAAAGCCAACTTTATCCGAGAGGTCAATTACCCCGACTGGTTGGCAAATGTCGTCATGGTGAAAAAGTCAAATGGCAAGTGGAGGATGGCCTCAACAAAGCTTGTCCGAAGGACAGTTTTCCTCTCACTCGGATTGACCAACTCATAGATGCGACATCGGGCCATCAGATGCTGACTTTCATGGATGCCTATTCGGGGTACAACCAAATCCGAATGGCACCCAAAGATGAGGAAAAGACATCCTTCATCACCAACCGAGGTACCTATTGCTACCGAGTTATGCCTTTCGGTCTGAAAAATGCAGGTCCACCTACCAAAGGTTGGTCAACAAAATCTTTAAGGAGCAAATCGGTCGAACATGGAAGTGTATGTTGATGATATGCTGGTAAAGAGCAAGGAGGCACCCCGCCATGTGGAGGACCTTGCGGAAAGCTTCACAACACTCCGGAAGTACCAGATGAAGCTCAATCCAACTAAATGTGCCTTCGGATTTAATTCGGCAAGTTCCTGGGCTTCATGGTTTCACAGCGGGGAATTGAAGCGAACCCCCAAAAAATACAAGCCCTGCAGCAAATGATCCCTCCGTGTCGGTCAAGGAAGTGCAGCATCTCACTGGGAGGATAGCGGCCCTCAGCCGCTTCATCGCTCGATCGGCCGAGAAATGCCTCCCCTTCTTCAAAGCTCTCCGATCGGCAAAGAATTTCCAATGGATCTCAGATTGCCAGAGTCCATTGAAGATCTTAAAAGATACCTCGGCTCGCCACCTCTCCTTAGCAGTCGAAGCAAGGAGAAACACTGAGCCTATATTTGATGGTTTCTGAGAGTGTCGTCGGCTCAGTGCTGGTCAGGGAGGATAACAAGAGTCAGAGGCCGATCTATTATATCAGCAAATTGCTCAGGGATGCTAAGACAAGGTATACCCGGATCGAGAAGGTAGTCTTGGCCCTGGTGACATCGGTCCGAAAGTTGCGGCCATATTTCCATGCGCATACCATGGCGGTTCTGACCAACCAACCTATTAGATCTATCATCCATCGCTCAGAGGCCTTGGGAAGGATGACCAAGTGGGCTGTGGAGCTGAGCAAGCATGACATTCAATACTATCCTCGTCCAGCCATTCAAGCCTAAGTCCTGGCAGATTTCCTCCTGGAGTGTACCATACCCAAGGATGACTCTACCTCAGGTTCCCCCGAGCAATCGAAGCTCAACGCTCCGTGGTTTCTTCACACCGACGGATCCTCCAGTGCGAGCGGCTCTGGCACGGGTCTTGTCATCACTAGTCCAGAAGGAGCGACGTTTGAGTATGGCATCCGCTTGTCCTTCCCAACTTCCAACAACGAAGCAGAATATGAGGCCCTAATTGCTGAGCTCTGCATCGCTCGGGAACTCAAAGTCGAGAAGCTAAATGCTTACACTGACTCCCAATTAGTGGCATGCCAAGTATAAGGAGAATTCGAAGCTCGAGAGCCGAATATGGTTCGGTATTTGCAGAAGGTGTGTGATTTGCTATCCCATTTCACTGAATTTGAAATTATTCAGATAGCAAGGGCAGAAAATGCACGCCGACCTCTTATCTCGCCTAGCGACTGCAGACTCAATGGACCTTGAGCGAAAATTTCATTTGGAGGTCCTGGAGAAATCCAGCATCACTGATTCTAATCAGATGATGCAAGTCGACACCGAACCATCTTGGGCGGATCCCATATATGTATCTCAAGGAAGGGCTACTACCTGCCGACCGAAAAGAGGCAAGGAAACTGAAGATGCAATCTTCTCATTATGTCTTGATTGACGATCGGCTATACAAACGATCTTTCTCTATGCCTCTGCTTAAATGCCTCCGACCTTCGGAGGCTGATTATACTCTTTGGGAGGTTCATGAAGGCATATGCGGCAACCACCTCGGCGGCAGAGCTTTAGGCCACAAGATACTTCACCAAAGGTACTATTGGCTGACTATGCAGAAAGATGCCAACGACCTTGTCCGAGCCTGCGATTCATGCCAACGACATTCCAACATCCAAAGACTCCCTTCTACTCACTTGACCGCTATATCATCCCCCTGGCCCTTCGCCAAGTGGGGAATGGATATCCTCGGTCCTTTTCCCCTTGCAACGAGACAAAGGAAGTTCTTATTTGTTGTGATTGATTACTTCACCAAATGGATTGAAGCCGAAGCAGTCGCCCAGATCATCGAGGCTCGGGCTAAAGATTTTGTCTGGAGGTCCATTATTTGTCATTTTGGTCTTCCCCATACAATCATCACTGACATTGGGAAGCAGTTTGATAATCCCAAGTTCCGGGAATTCTACGAGGACCATGGCATCGTTCATCGCCTCACATCGGTGGGACATCCCCAAGCTAATGGAGAAGCCGAGGTAACGAACCAACCCTCTTGCAGGGAATCAAGGCTCGTCTTAATCGAGCACGAGGCAAGTGGGCAGAAGAGCTTCACCACGTGCTATGGGCTTACCGAACCACCGAGAGGACGCCCACGGGCCAAACTCCTTTCAAAATGCCTTCGGCACGGAAGCTGTTATTCCTGTGGAAGTTGGGCTCCCTTCCCCTGGTAGAAGGTTATTCGGAGGAGTCTAATGATGAGCAACTCCGCGCCAACCTTGACCTGCTGGAGGAGATCAGAGAGAAAGCACAGATCATAGTAGCTGCCTACCAGCAGAGAGTGGCTTGCTATCATGCCTCTAGAGTCAAGGGAAAATCTTTCTCATCCGTGATCTTGTCCTCCGAAAGGCGTCTGTCTCCAAACCAACGGAACAAGGAAAGCTGTCTCCGAACTGGGAAGGCCTCTATCAAGTGGCGAAAGTCATCGGGCTCGGTACTTACAAGCTCCAAGATCTGAACAGGAAATTCATTCCCCGAACATGGAATTCAGATAACCTCCGCATATATCATCAGTAGAGTATGCTTTCTATAGACCCGCCCCATTAATTGTGTTGGCATATTGCTTTTATGATTCATGGCATGGTTGCTGCGATCACTTCTCTGAAAAGTCATAATGAAAAACAGATGCCACTTACCAATTTTCGGCACAATCGAGCTGTCTCCCTGAACAGGAAATCTCCATACCTCGGCTGGGCCGAGTCCTATTCAACAAAGACTCGGTATGGCCGAGCACCCCCAGTATGGCTGGGGGCCAAGTGATCTCCGAAACTTTGGCTGGATTTGGGTAGCTTACAAGCCCCGGCTGGACTGAAGGGCGAAGGAACTTCGGCTGGATTCGGGCAGCTTACAAGCCCCGGCCGGACCAAAGGGCGAAGGAGCTTCGATCGGATTCGAGCAGCTTACAAGCCTCGGCCGGACCGAAGGGCGAAGAAGCTTCGGCCGGATTCGGGTAGCTTACAAGCCCTGGCCAGCGCCGAAGTGTATAAGCCCCGGCCAAAGCCGAAGTGCGTAAGCCTCAGCCAGAGCCGGAGTGCATTTCTTATAAATAAAAGCCTCAGCCAGAACTGAAGTGTGTCTCTTGTTAAAAGCCTCGGTCAGGGCCGAAGTGTATCTCTTATCAAAAGCCTCGGCTAGAACCAAGTGCGTCTCTTGTTAAAAGCCTCGGTCAGGGCCGAAGTGCATCTCTTGATATTAAAAGCTTCGGCCAGAGCCGAAGTGCGTTCTTGATATTGGAAGCCTCGGCCAAGACCGAGTGATGAGAATAAACATCTTGAAGATAGCAGCGAACACAAAAGTTACGAAAATTCTTCTTTTCATTCATCATAAAAAGGACAACAAAAGGAAAGAAAAAGATATATGAGCCCTCACTGGGGCTTGTCATCTTCTCCGGGCGCTGCTAAGCTCTCCCCATACCGCAGAGCTGACTCGGCAATCTGTCGTTGGATGGATGCTACTTGCCCCTCCAGCCGGCTGTTAGCCCGACGAAGGAGCTCGATCTCTCTCATGGAAACAACCAGATATTGCTCGGCCGCCCTCTGGAGTCGTTCGCGGTATGCGAATAGTGACGCCAAGACCTCCCCATCGAAGGTTACCATAGTGCGGCTCCTATGTGGCCCCCCATGGCCACTACCGCCGTTACTTGGCGCTCAAGTAGACCTCCCTTCATCCTCAGAAGCCATCCTGCTATCCCAAACTTAGGGAAGCCAACAGGAGATGTGATTAACGATGGCGTCCCCCATCCATATTTAAACTACTTCTGGTGAGTATTTCGATCGCCCGAGCCATTAATTTCAACTCGCAGAAACTCGCCACGCGTCACCACCTCAGTAGGCACTCGCGGGAAGCGAAGAGTTTCCGCCCCTCGTCAAAGAGGATCATTAATAACGTTGGCTCTCAAGAGGCTCCCCTTTTTGGACTATACTCCCTTCGATATGCCGGACCCCTTCAAATTAAATATCCTCGAAAGTCTGCCAGACTCCTTCGAATTAAATATCCTCAAAAAAATGTGAAAAAGAGGAAAAAGGTGCATCAACGACCGGCACTAGATAAACATGGCTCACCCACTTCGAAGATGGCCGATTTATAGGCCTCGGGCACCCCTACATCGCTCGGAATAGCCCTCCACCCTTTTCGGCCGTCCACACCCGAATCTACAATTGTGATAAGAGGTAGTTTGAAAATCCTCGGCAATGCCGAGTGATCTCCGTACCTTAGCAGGGACAAGTAAAATATGTCCCTTATAAAGCCTTGGTTAAACTGAGCAATATATTATCTGATGCCTCGACTAAACCAAGCAATATATCCCCTGATGCCTCATCTATACCGAGTGGCATATTATTCGAAGCCTCAGTTGAGTCGAGCGTTATATTCCTGAACAAATCCCAAAGTCTCAGCCGAACCAAGGGACACGATTCTGAAGCTTCCGCCTGATTGGGTAATCTCTCAAATACCTCGACGTCACTCGGATGCCCTATGATACTTCGGCAGAAGTAAGCAACCTCCTTCTACTCAACAATAAGGTCATACGAGCTATTTCTTTCCGAAGAAATACCTGCTTCGTTCTGCAAACGAGGTCATGACTTACCACGTGAGTCCACAGGACCACCCAGGTCTACCTCTAACCTAAACAGGGATGAACGTTTCCTCCACTGAGGACCAAACATTTGTCTTAGCAAAAACAAAGTAGCAAGAGCGCTGCCGAAATATGCTATGACACAAAAAGCATGAGATGGGAGTAGCAACTCTCAACATAATCACATCGGAAAAAGAAGCAGGTGCTAAGGGAAGAAAGAATAAAAATTTTCTTTATTTCCTTATCAATGAAAAGAGTTACAACCTCCTGAGATGCATTATAAGTGCATCATAGCATAGGAAATACAAATAAGATAAAGCTTGACTGAGCAACTTCGATCAGCTTCGGTTAATAATGATGTTCTGGCATCTGACCCAAGAAATCAGAAAAACCAGACAGCTCGGCTGAGCCACTGGTTAATGCGAAAGAACAAAGTGGACCATCCACGGATCCCTCGGATGAATACATGGAGGGATCATAACCAGGCCAAAGGCCCTTTGATGCTTATGCCAATGGAGCATCCCCCCAAGTGGGATGCTAGTCTGCTAGCCACTGCCCAAGCACATAGGCAGGGAACCAGCAGGCCCACACTGCTCTCCTCCCTCTTCACGTGGCGAAAGATTTCCCGGTCGGATGAACTGAGGAATCCAGCCCAAGGGAGAAGGAAAAGTCCGTCCTTACCATGAGGATATGCATGCTTTGTATTTCCGACGGTCCCCATGCAAGTGACAAAGGACACACAGGGAGCGCATACGTGCGCTCCCATATGGTTTCTGCAGACCTCCCGTGCGCTCTCCATATGATCTCCAAATTTCTCTCTTGAGGACGGTCTGCTCTTCAGCGGCTTCTTCATCACCCCAGCTATCTGGGGGAAATCGACTTGCAAAAGGAAAGCTCAGTCTCTCCACTCTCAACCTCAGGGACACAGACATCATAAAAACTTTCACAGGAGAACAAAGTCTTGGGAGATAGCCTAACACGGCT
Organism: Calamus simplicifolius; assembly: GCA_900491605.1. Taxonomy (NCBI): domain Eukaryota; kingdom Viridiplantae; phylum Streptophyta; class Magnoliopsida; order Arecales; family Arecaceae; genus Calamus; species Calamus simplicifolius. The sequence continues at coordinate 36,809 of UESW01000312.1, read as the reverse complement.
CGCTCTCCCCATTTTATAGGCAAATAAGTCCGGGGCAGTTATTAAAGAGGGAAGCCCCAAAATTTGAAACACCCTATCCCATTGCTATGTGACAGGGCAAAAGAAAAGAACTACTTTCCGAAGCGCCAAATGCATTTCCCAAGCCGTGACGAAAGGCAAGGGATCTCCCTCCGATCTCAAATCGAGAGCCTTAAATGTATGAAATCGGCTGCAGGTCCTTGAGATACAGATAGGCCCGGGAAATCCCCTTTTGAAAATGACGCCATCCAATGGCGACCAAATGCTTGTCGCGTATGTTAAAAGGACCTGCATCGGAAAAGGCCAACGAAGTAAATGCCCTTGACAAGGGCAAAGTGCTTTTCAGCAAAGCTACTTCATGTACCTTAGCCGAAAGCATGCCCACTTCTTCGCTTCAGACAGGCCGAACTATCTAACCTCGGCCCTAACCAGGGTACCTCTGCAATTCTTGGCCATTTCAAGCCGAGCTATTCTATACTTCGGCAGGACAAATTTCCTTACCCGCTCCGAGCGGGACTGGAACTATATTCTTTGGCAGCGCGGATCATTTTATGCCTCGACCGAGATGTTACTTAAGTCCGAACCAAACCGATCTAAGATCGCGAATGAATTATAATCCGTTCACAGTCGGAAGAAAACTTGAGATAAAAAGATCATCCAAAAAAGGCAAACAAGTGAAGGCGAAAGACCCATTCATTGGAAATTTCAACCAGATTACAAATTTGAGAAGCAAAAAATACATATGATAGCCCTGGAAAATCAAGGTTTAGGGTCAACCCAGCGTCTCCTGCAGCAGCATCTGGGGAGGCATGACTCAGTCCGCCCTCTTCGAAAGTGTTTTGTTGAGATACCTCGGCAACCGTGTCAATGCCCAAAATAGCCTTGAGGTCAACATCCGAGATCTCCCCATACTCGGCTTCCTCGGCCCGGGGTACGAGTCTCGTAATGTTCGGCTTCTAGAAAAGACAAGTCCAACTCAGGATAGGCCTGAGAGATTTTAGCTCGCATCTCCTCCTCGCCGAACGGAAACGCATCGGCACAGGCCGCCCTACGCTCCTCGGTAAATTGAGTAGAGTTTTTGTATTCCTCCACCGCAAAGGAGGCCCGTGCGTTTGCTTCAGCCAATTGCTTCTCTAGTTTAGAATTCCTTCGGTGGCTCGAGGCCATTTCCTCTCCGAAGATCCTCAGCCGATCCTAAAACTCAAGACCCATTTTGCTCACCTACAGGCAAAGGGCCGGGTAAGGCAAAAGTCGAAAAGCCAAAATGAAAAATAGTAGGAGATAACATACCTCTTCTTCCCATTGAGTCATTTTCGTGTTCAACTCATGAACCTCATCGAGAGCCTTTGACTTGTCCGTCTCCACCTACTGGAGCCTAATCTTAAGGCTATTAATCCACGATTGTTTACCCTCATTCTCCAGGCAAGACTGGGCAAGGTCGGCAGTCAACTTGGCAATTTGACCTTGCTGCCATTTAACCGATCCTTACTATCGCCCAATTTCTCGCTGAAGTCAGCGATTTGTCCCTGCTGCCTCGGAACCTACGTTCCTCATCAGCGAGCCTTTTATCCGTCCTAGCCATCATCTCATTCCACCTATTGTCAAAGCCTTTCCACATATCCTCTATCTCCTCGGCATGCTGAGATTAAATTTGCAACAACTCCAAGCAGGCCTTGTCTGATTGCTCGCGGAAGCCCTGAAGCTCATTGACCTGACAGCAAGCTGAGAGGCCCTCTCTCTTGCAACCGAAAGAGACTTACATATCCTCTCAAGCTCCTTTTGGGAGATCGCCAAGGATCAGGAAAGAGCAGTTGTCGAGTCCACCCTCTCCTTGAGGCAGTCGATCTCTCTCCGGGCTTGAGCCCAAGCTCCGATGGCCAAGTGCAAACGCCATTTTAACGCCCTCATAATCAAAGCATTCTGTGGAAAAATTGCATGTGAGAAAACGCGACCGGACTAACCGACTAAAACCTTTGTTTCGGTATAACGACTTACCCGAGAAGCATAATCCGAGGCAATCTTGTGAGGGCAAGGTTATCGATCTCGGTGAGGAGGAAGGTTTCATTTGGCGCTCCGGTATACCTAAAGGCCACATCAACGAGATCCACCGGATCATATCCTCCGCTGAGGAACTCTCTCCCCTATGGAACACAGACCGCATTAAGGCAGCAAACATGTCATCACCTTCAGGTCATGTGAGAGAAAGTCGCTCCCAAAGGGCTGATCTAGGAAGTTGCAGCCTCTGGAGCCATCATCCGGCTAACCTCCTCCACCAAGGCCCTCATCTAAGGAGCCTCGGGTGCTTCAGCTCCGACGAGGGGAGCCCCAATTTGGACATTCCCTTCGCTCAGTGATCCCCCTTCCTCTTCAGACATATCTTCACCCCCGGCGGACTCCTCTGGAGCCTCAGTTTCTCTTGGGGCCTCCAGTGCTTCGGTGGAGGGCCTTCCAACGGGAGACGTTCTGTGAAGCTCAATCACCGGTTCAACCGGTTCAATTTTCCTTCGGTCTCCACCGACTCTCCAATGGGTAGCCCAGACTGAACTTCGGTAGCTACAACCATTTCTCCCATCTCGATTGAAGCAGGGGTCTTTCCCACATCTACCTGTGACATTTCAGGGCTGCCGGCCTCCAATGAAGAAGACCGAGCAATCCCGACCACGGGGACCACCAAATAAGCTGGCACTACTCCCTCGCCATCATCTAACAAAACAATTATCTATGGGGAGGAGACTCCGATAGCCTCCTCTAGAATCCCCGTAGCAGCCTGATCTTCCCCCAATAATAGACCTTCCTCAGGCGTTGAAGGTTCGTGGATCGCCGCCGGTACTTTAGCACTTTCATCCTGCGGTGGCGAGGGACAGTGGCTAGTGCCATCCTTCCTAGGCCCCCTAGAATGGGAGCCAGAGTGGCGGGACCTCTTCTCGGCCCTGTGCTTATCACTGAAACTGGACCTCCTGTGGTGTTTGCCCAGTTCCTCCTCATTTGGCCAACAAATGCTGACCTTTCGGCTACGGGTACAATGCGATTCATCGATTAAATCATGCAAAAATCAAAATTAAAATTACCTTAGCACATTGATTGCAAAATAAGGCTTACCACGAGGGTCGATAGGACTCAATATAGCAGCAAAAAGGGCATCCTCTGATAGAAGGGCGCTGGCCGAAGTAGTCGACTGCTGCGCAAGGTGATCAAATCCTTCTTCTCCCGCTCGGATAACTCTGGGTGTGCCTCCGGATCCTTCACATAACGCCCCCACATCCGAGGAAAATCCAAACCGATATTTCCTTCAACCATAAAAAATCAGACTTTCACTCTTTTATCGATGATGGATTATCTGTGATCATCTTAAAAGATTTTGGGTCCAATGTAAGGCCACTCAGAGGCCCTCCCAGAAACTAAATTGTAGCATACCCAGAATATTGGAAGGGTTGCGGTCACCCCAACGCGACTACAGAGCAAAATAAACCGATGAGGTTGCGCCAGCTGTTAGGCGCCACCATTGTTGGACAAATGTTGTAAAAACTCATCACCTCCTGTACCAACGGGTGAAGAGGAAATCAAAGGCTGGCCCTGAGACTTTCCTCATAGAAGAAAGCCTCCAGACTTAACTTGGTCGAAACCCTATCATCGGCCTTCGGCGCATATAGAACTACATCTCCAGGGACTCTGTAAAGTCGGCGGATCCTCTCCAGGTCCCCCAGGGAGATCTCCGAGGCAATATCGTTCGGGCCCTTCATGCTCTCCAGCCAAGGAGCAAAACACAAGCAAATCTATGGAAAGGAAAAGAGAGAAAAGAGAAGGGTCTCTATGAAAGGAACGAAAGATTATTGCAAAAGGACGCCGCCCTGGCCTCCTTTCTCCCCTTTAAACATCGCTTCGAAAAGTTGCCTTAAGCATTAAGGCTCCCGCAATAGGTATCGTAAACGCGAAAACCCTGCCACACAAGACTCCCCCAATCGTCGCTCACAGAATCTGAAGAGTTTCCTCTTCGTACAACAGCAAATAATGATAGCGAATTGACAACCCGTCAATTTCAGAGCCATCATTGCGCCTTTTTAAATCCTTCTGGGTAAGATTATTCTAAACTCTACTCCCTAAATCTGAAGTTACACTTCAGACTAGAGAGTGGGAGGCATATGATGAGGGGTAAAAATATCATTGCATTAATGTTCGTACAATCCAAGACATCGATGCTAAGGCAGCCCATACACCCTATCGCATAGCTGTCACATCGAAAGGCACAATGAGTAGGCTACTCCCTCCAAACAACTTTCGTGTAACAGTTGGCTGAGCTATTATTATACCTCGGCTGATCGAGCTATTACCAGTTGGCCGAGCTATTATTATACCTCGGCTGATCGAGCTATTATCATACTCCATTAGAGCTCAGACAGAGATCCCAGCACCACCCTTAGAGGAACTCTTCCTCGTGGGTCCTTCTTCTCATAGTCTGCTTGCTGTGAATCTTTACTGACTTGGGCGTCGGAGGGTCTTCTCAGAAGGCACCCCCCAGACTGCCCTATGCTCGAACTATTTTGCAGGTCCTGGCCAGGAGTCGAGCCCGGATTCGAAGCCCCAACAGCACCCAAGTCGGAGAACGGATTTCAGCGGCAACACATCCTTATAACATCCAATGGCTCTAATTCAACTGCCTCATTTGATTGTAGAATATTTTAATTTGGCTATTGGATGGTGGTCTCGTCTATTTTTTTGGCCAACCACATTTTTGCTACCGACCTCATAATTTTGAGCAACTTGAAGAAGTTTCAAACTTGGTAAACTGTAATTGATGATTTGGAAGGCAGTTTAGAAAACATTAATTGATTTTACTCCACTAAGTCTCCCCATATTTTTTTTTTCATGTAACCTTCCACACTCTAATAACTCTATTTTCTTTCGTTGACCTAATCATCCATTTATAAGAATTCTTTTTTTAAAAAATCTTTATGAATCAAATTCAACTCATCATGTTGATACAATTCATAATAAAATTTGAGGTGATTATATTTATTATTTACTTTTTTAAATTTTTATCTAAATTTATTTAGACATGTGATATATTAACCAAACTTATTAATGTGTGTATAAGTATAATGTATGAAGTTGAGAGTATAGGTAACCATACTACTATTGATTCTCATATATATAAGAAAATGATTGAAATATGTTTGAATATGTTTGTATTTATATTGTTAAAATGTAATGGATTATCATCTTTTAATTTACTAGACTAAACTATTTTTATATCTTAGATATTGAAATATTCATTGTAGGTTAATAAAAATATTTTTTTATATAGTTTCTTTATATTTTAAACTAAGTAAAAATATTACTTGATTACTAATCAAGAACAAATGTATTTTGAAATCTTAATGTGATTTTATATATATATATATATACACACATATATATATATACATTGATTGACAGAAACTATGGCTATAGCTATAAAAATTGTAGGCTTTTACTAATATACCAATTAATTAGAATAGATATAATGTTATAATGATGGTTTTAACCATCACTAAAAGTGTAAGCAAAAAAATCAATATAATGACTTACATTGATAGTTTTATCCTAAAATTTAGAACCATCGGCATAAGGTTATATCAACGAAAGAAAAATTTATACTAAAGCCTCCTATACCAATGGATTTTCTGTCATTGAATATAGCTTTAAAATGTCCATATGGGTAGATTCTTGAGTTTTACTAATGGAATTTTTTTTAGCATATTAAATGCCACAAATAGTACCATAACAATATAAAAAATGAAAATAAGAGCACAAAAAAAGGTGCAGAAAATGATCTGAGTAGGAATTGGTATGTTGCCTCTTGAATTCAAATATAGTCAATTGGAATATACGTTTAAATTAATATATAAAATGGTTAAATTAAAAATGACAAAACAATTTTTGCTGAAAGCACAATTAGATGCTTATTAACAATAACAATACAATATCCAAATGATAATGTCCATAATTTGCAACATCATTGGTATTGTCAGCCAAGTACAATTAATGTGTCATACTATTTTACTTTCTAGCACACAAGCATATTATAAGTGCAACCTTATTGATAATCTCACACAAGTATTTTATTTTAATTTATATCGCACATACATATGTATACATAGGCAGCATATAGACACACATGCACACTGACGAATGGCAATAGAATTCTTAGACTGATGGATTTTGGAGATACATCCCAGTAATTTAGGAATGCTCAAATCTCTTTGCAGTGATGAGCGAATCAGCTTGATTGGTAAACTCCTCAAGATGGCATGGTTATTGCCCATGTCTAGGGAGATGCATCCACCTTAGTTTAAATCTAACAAAGAAAAAGCAAAGAACATGAGAGACTTGGCGACTAATTTTTAGCAAAATTATGAACCTTTTCTTCATATGTTTTGACTCTTCTAATGAAGTTTGTCAGATTTAAAAAAATTAAGATAGCAAAGCATCAAACTGTAACCTAACAATCAAGTACAATGCTCGGAAAATTACTAATAAAAAAATTCTCATAAATCTCTTTTTTTATGAGAGTGGGGAAAAAAATTTCACATAAACTAATTAAAATAAGCATAAATTACTTATTGTTTAGGTGTAGAGAGAAATTGTCACAAATTTCACTTTAGTAAACTATGCATAATAAAACTCTTTTGTACCTCTACATGATGCAAAACTGAATAACAATGAAATGCAGGCAAAAGGCATTCATGATACCATTGGAGTATTAAAATGTGCACACATGATAAGCATCTAAATATATATAGTTACATATACAACTCAACTCAACTCATCTAAGCCTTTTCTCAACTATATGGGGTCGGCTACATGAATCTGCTTCTTCCACTCTACTCTATTCAGGACCAAGATATATAGTTACATATGTATGTTATATATTTATGTATCCATGCATGCATTGCATACATGAACAAAAGAATGCACACATAAATAATATGTATCGGTGCATGTAAGTGGACATGTGTGAGGACTGAGTTTCATTTGCATGCTTCTCTTTTTTGGAGGACGTCATAAGCATTTGCTTATTTATTAAGCTTATGTGCACATTCATTCTACAAATTTTAAATTTGAAGAATTGATTTGGCCATATTATGAAATAGTCTGAAAAGTAACAAGATCTTTTCATAGTTAGCTTAGGAACTGTTTGTAAAACGAGGAGATTTTGGCTAGAAAAAGATGATCGGTGAGTAATGATTGTTCTTTCTATGGTGCTTTTTGAAATTTATTAGCCATTTGTTTCCAAGATATTCCTTCACAAAAAAATTGATAACCTATTATAAACCATTTGAAACTTATAGATTGCTAGCAAAAATCCAAAACCTATGAAAGAAATGGAGGATTAGAAACAAACCGAGTTAATATCAGAAGTCTGGGATTAACTAGTGACTGCAGTGTACTATCAACTATGGGATAAAATAAACTTTAGGATCTTTCTTTAGAGAAGGTCCTCCTGTTCTACTATTCTCCTCAAAAGCTCTAAATATTTCTTGAGGTGTGAGCTCACCTTTGTTCCACTGAAACTGCATCATAGAACCTTTGTCCCTTATCTTGGATAGAGCTCCGAAGGCATAGATGGCTGTACCGCTTTTAAAATATCGCTAATAGTAGACAAGCTATAGACCTTCTGCTATCTATTTCTTTCATTATTCTTTTCATTTTTCATTCTTCACCTCTTGTCCTCTGTAACTATGTAATTTTGTAATTATTATTACCTTAAAAATAAAATGATTGAGGGTGTCCAAGCTTCTCCATTTTTCTTGTCATTGAAAAAAAAAAAGATAAAGTGCGATCGTCTCTAACTAGTGAGAGTATTTCCTCATATACATCCTTCAGCTTTAGAACAACCGTTGTTTTCGTCAAAATTAAGATCCATGGCCAACTAACCACTCATGTTTTGAGGATGAAATATAATCTTTAGATTATTTCCATTAAGAAATAGGACCTTTAGATTATCATGCATACCATCTTTGTACTCAAAAAAGGCTTAAAAATGAACTACTGGAGCAACAGGGCCTCGACTACTGATGTTAAGAAAAGATAAAAATTATGATGGAATTGAAAGATGAAAAATAGAACAAAAAAATAAGAAAAATAAAATTCTGATTGAAAAGCATTACTTAACAGAGGAAAATAAAAGCGGGATAAAATACTAACTTTTCAGGAAGGCTGCTTCAAGATAGGATCTCTTCTGTCCTCTCGTCTCCATTCCACCATATATGCATAATTAGGGCGATGTGTTGAACCTTCTGTCGCTCCTCCACGTTCCCACTTCCTCTACGTATTCTCTCTATGAACTCCTCTGGCATCTGCATCAAGTACAAGGCTTGGAGGCTTGTTAGATGTTCAATGCCCTGAGATAGCAACTTCATTCCTCCGCAGCGCCACAGGGACAACTTTGAGAGGTGTGGCAACGCCCCTTCCTGCATGCTTATCGAATTGAGCTGGTTCGAACCACCCAACAAGAGGGCCTTGAGTTTAGGGAAGTCTCCTGCATGAAAGCACAGCTCCTGTCCCTCATACGCCTTGTACATGCCTAGCATGGCCAACTTGGCAGCGCACCCAGCCAAGGCAGTGGGTCTTCTCTCAAGCTAGACCACCATAATCCCAACTTTCGAAGGCCCGTCAGAGAACCCAACCAGCGAGGAAGCACGCATGTTCCCATCGGGCAGCTCCTCAATATTACTGCAAAATAGATCCAAGGTTTGTAGCTTTCGCAGCCTTCCCAAGGATCTAGGAAGCTTCTTCACCAAGGTTTCTCTCAAACCCAGGTAATGCAAGTTGAATAAACTGGTCACTTCGTCGGGAACAGCCTCAATGGGAGCACCTTCTAGATCCAAAACCCTCAAAAGCCTAAAGCTACTTGCCGCTGTAGTCAATGACTTTGAAGAGAAACTACTCATGTCAAACCAGAAGAGAGAGCGAACATTGGGCATACCTCTCAGTGATTGTGAATCATTGATGCCCTTTTGAATTGATATGCGACGAGCTTTGCCAATCAATTCGGCTTCATCATCATTATAAACCATGCCGAAGTATTCTAGTTTAGATATTGTCAAAGTTAACTCTCTCAAAAGATCATGCATTCGACAAAACTTCGCTCTACCAAAAACATTCCTTTCCACAACTTGAAGCATACATCGATTAATAAGCTCATTGAGGTTTTCTCTGCCTCCTGTTCTTCAGATATTCCTTTCTTTTTCTGAACAAAACCTTCTGCAACCCATAACCGGATTAGCTTCTTCCTCCTTATGAGATGATCCTCTGGAAACATGCTACAATATAAGAAGCAGCTTCGTAGATGATAAGGGAGATCTTTGAAACTGAGATGCAATATATTTTTCACCCTTTCGGACATCGGCATGTCAGAGTCTTCCCAATTGAAGCCCTCATAGAATTCGCTCCATTCCAATTCCTCTCTCTTTCGATATGACAGTGCGCTGCCTGCGGCCACAATGGCAAGAGGTAAGCCGTAGCATCTCCCCAAGATCTTTCTCGCCCAGTACTCAAGATTTGGAGGGCAACTTTTGTCCGGATATTTCTGGAATGCTTTGTTACAGAAGAGAACCCATGAGTCGTCCTCTTGCAGATGCTGTAGTTCGAGAACACGGCCTGGAGCTGCTATGTCTGCTACGTGTTGATGCCGAGTTGTTAGGACAATTCTACTTCCACATTTACAATCTACCAGCATTGGACTTATTTCTTCATGCCAACGATTTGCGTACCATACATCATCTAAGACAATAAGATACCTCTTCTGTTGCAAATAACCGCGAAGTTTCTCTGCCAGTCTGTCCCCAGGCAGTGTGTCAATGTTGGGTGGATGAATGTCATCATTTCCCTTGAATAAGTTTTCTATGATTCTTCTTGTTAGATCTTCGGCTGTATATTCTTGGGAGACAGTCACCCATGCTCTGCAATGAAAATGTCGCTTTACTTCTTGACTCTTGTAGACTTCATCAACAAGAGTGGTCTTTCCCAGTCCACCCATCCCCCATACTGAAACTATGGTGCGTGATGGCTCTTTATCAATCAGCCACCCAACTATTTGCTTCTTGTGTTCCTTAATGCCCACAATGTCATCTTCGTCAAGGAAGTAAGGAACGTCCGTACGGTGTCGATGCCTTTCAGCAGAATCATCTGGGTGACTCGTCCTCTCAATGATACCATAACTTTGTTTCAAATTTGAAAGTTTGTTAAGTATTTCCTGAACTTCTTGTAACTTGTTTCGGATACCACGCCAGGCCATGATATGCTTGCATTGTCTGAAAGCTGTGTGGAGCGAACCACAGAATCCACGCCGATGTTGCTCTCCCACTAGATATGTATTCATCGATGATGTCTTCGAGCTGGAAGATCACGTCCCTTAGAATCTTCACCCACTCTTGCCATCGTTGGTCAGAATCTTCCTTCTATCCACATCTTTTATGTAGGCTTTCATGAGATCAAACTCACACTTGATTGATTTCAGTTTGCTGTGTACTTCTTTCCATGGTGAAGCAGCTTTGAGCAGTTGGGAACAAGCAGGTACGAGTGCTTCTTTAGCGATGCCAGACCCTATCTTTGCGATCGCAGTCATTACGAGAACTTCTGCCATGTTCGAGCTACCTGATCTCAGGGAAGTTGTGTGTGATTATGGGAACCTGAAGGTTAACTAGGACATCAGCTTAATTTGAAGGTAAAGGAGAATTCCTCTTCCTTGTTTTTCCCTTTGGTCACATGGATGTATGATGAAAGCATGCATCGGTTCCTTTCCTTTAAAACATTTTCCTGCTTAAAGAAAGCTATGCCATTTAGCAAAGTAGAGAAAATTGGTGATACCTAGCTTTAGATTTTGGAATTTATTGTCGACTTCTCTGAGAAAATTAAGAAGGAAAGGAGCTTGAAAAAAGGAAAAGAAATTACGAACAGAAAGAATACTGAAGCTCAAGAATATTGAAGTACCTTGTGTTTCTCTCCGCTTCCATGGGAGGTCGCCCGGTGGCTGCAATAATTCCACCTGATCACGCACATTTGTCGCCCTAGGCCTCTCTCAATTATTGGACCCTAGACGCTTGCCCATCTTGACCCTGGCACAGATAAAAATTGCATAAACTTGCCATCCTAAGCCTTTCCCAATTATTGGTACCAAATCGTCGATTTGATTCAATTAGTTTGATCTATTCAATTTAAAATTATACAAAACCGATCAAACCATTTTTTAAAAAATATAATCGAATCAAATCGAATTATTTTAAAAAATCAAACTGATCAAACCAAAATATACTAATTTGATTCGATCGATATTTTCTTGTTATGAGTTTATTATTTGTACTTTAAGCTTAAAAACTTTAAATATGTATTTTTAACCCTTTTTTAGGTTTTTGAATTGAAATTTTTATTTATAGGCCATTCCTTTAGCTTTTTGGACTAACAGCAATGGAACCATGTTTTATGAATTTGACTTCAATAGTTGGGAGAACTTCTAATACCACAAGATTCTCCAAGGTTTGAATCTTCTGCTATGCATGCTTTGCACTGCTAAGAACTATACACAGCTAAATGGCTGCCATATCAGCTCATATTGGAAACAGAGACTTACCCATCTTCAAAATAGAGAACATCTTGTTAATGTGCCAAGTGTGTATAGTTCTATTTGGTACCACATGTTGACCATAGAGAGTTAAAAAGTCTTTAGTTCACGCTTATCCTCTGCTCTTTGATATGGTAGATTTATAGAATTCATGATTCATGGTCTCGTGACATCCCATTCTAGACCACGACTTCAAGTTAGATATTTCTTGCTTTCTTTTTAGCTCAGAGAAGGTAATTACAATCTAAAAAGAGCATAGCTCGAAAATCTGTCTTTACTCCTGAGGTGGATAATTTGCACCCAATAGCTTTGGCTCTTAAAAATTTTGAACTATGCCTGATAAGAAGTCTGTTGTATTGAAGTCTTTAGAATTCTTCATAGGTTAACTAAGGATGAATAGTAACAATTCAGGTTGGCCAAACCCAATTGATAGCATAAAGGTATTAAATTATTATTAGTAACAAGATTTTTCAAAAACAATCGACCCAAAATTTTATATTATTTTTAAATTGAAAACGGTATGGCATTGATATGATACAAATAGAGCTTTTTATGTTTAACGCCCCAAGCTCACGTACTAGCTCATTTAACTTTGTTAGCGGACCAAAACACGTGACCCAAAAATTCGAGTGGAAGTTAATGTGGGACTAAACTTGAGTATCATAATCTTTCCACCTTATTTGATTATCGTTGCACGCCACAAGCTAACCAGAATCTACCCTAAGTTAAGTCATTGGTGCCACAATGGTAGCTCCACACCATGACGGGACCCACCATCGTCCCCCATGTGTAGCTTTTTTCTCATGCCCAACCACTAACTTTCGCACACTCGAATTGCTTTGAAACTATTTATAATGCCTTAAGCCCACCGCTAGCCCAATTAACTTTATTAGCGGGCTAAAATCATGTGGCCCAAAAACTCGAGTGAAATTAATGGATAGTAAATAGACTTGTGTTATAAGCATATCACATATTTCTTTCCATTTAATGTGCGACTAAACTTGGGTATTACAATCTCTCTACCTTATAATGTGTTGTTCTCGTGGCACGCTACAAGCTAGGATCTACCCCGAGCAGGGTTGTTGGTGCTGTAAGGGTGGCTCCACGCCATGGCTGGACTCTACCATTGTCCTTCATAGGTAGCCCTTTTCTCATGTACATCCATCAACTTCTGCATACTCAGATCGGCTCTGATACCATTTGTAATGCCCCAAGCCTACCTACTGGCCCATTTAACTTCGTTAACGGATCGAAACTATGTGGCCCAAAAACTTGAGTGAAAGTTAATAGATAGCAAGTGGACTTACGTTATAAGCACATCACACATTTCTTTTCTATCCAATGTTAGACTAAACTTGGAAATTACAATCTTTTCACCTCATAATGTGACATCCTCGTCACGCCACAAGCTAGCCATAATCTACTCCGAATTAAGTCATTGGTGCCGCAAGGGTGGCTCCATGCCATGGCGGACTTTACCATTGTCCCCTATGGATAGCCCTTTCCTCGTACTCATCCATCAACTTTCGCACACTCAGGTCAGCTCTAATACCATTTGTAACACCTTAAGCTCACCCGCTAATCCGATTAACTTTATTAGCGGGCTGAAACCATGTGGCCAAAAACTCGAGTAGAAGTTAATAAGTAGCAAGTGGACTTGCATTATAAGACATCACACATTTCTTTTCCATTTAATGTGGAACTAAACTTGGGTATCATAGTATGCCTATCAAAATGCCTGCATGCTACTCATCGGTATCGAGCTGGGGTTGGCCAGCAAGATGTAGCCTCTTTGAGGGATTTTATTGAAATCTGGCACAACAACAACAGCAGCAGCAACAATTTTAATCCCTGACTTAAAGATGGGGAAAAATTAAAATCCGATGCAACATACTGGTATTGATGGTTTCCAAAAAAAAAATTAGTATCAAATTTATAGTCAGTGCAGTAATTTATACAAAATCTAATTTATACCCGTATATACCAACATGACGGTTCTCAATGTCCAAACATATGCACTGGATCTGGCATCCAGCGATATAGAAATATATCCTTAGAGCAAATTCTCTATGGCAACTCTCCAACACTCAAATAAAACTTCGATTGAAACGATCTCAGTCAAGAGCAATGAGGTAATGGTAGAACTCTAGAAGAATAAGCTTTTGCCACTCACGGTTTAGAATTTGACTTGAGGTCCATAGGTTCAATATGGACATAGCTCTAATTAATGGATATGACCTAATACGGAGCCTAATATGATATGGAGCTTGATATGGATGTAACTTGATATGTTTTCGTGGATGTGAAAATATAAATTCTAGTCCATGTAAAACATGAATATATGTAGCCATTCATCAAGTATAAAGAGAGATTATGTTGAGTGTAAGAGGGTTTGTGATTCATGATGAATTCTTATTCTATTTTTCACTATCAATGGAATTGTTTTAATCTTTGGTTGTGTGGGCTTAGGTCATTAGATCGATCCATATTGAATTTTCTGGGGTTTCTTTTCTTTGTGTTTTCCCTCTTTCTCTTTTGTTTGCAGATCTATGATCCCACAGTATATTTCAATGCTAGTGCTGCAAAGCTTCAAAAATGTATGAATGACAGAAAGGAAGAAAAGGGGAAAGAGAGGAAAAGAAAAATGTATTTCACAAAGATCTAATTATCTATTTATAGATTGGATCTAAATTTTGTTAGGATTCAAACTTGTTCGGTATGAGGTTGTTTGGATGAAGGCTCTGAAGTTGTCGTCATCATCATCAGAGAAGGTAAGATCGAAGGGTTGAAGGTGATGTATAAGAGTTTGGTTTATAACATATCAGTTTAATGCTGAACCGATTTAGGGTATTATATGTATTGGTATTGGTTTCGTGCTGGAATGAAATGGTAATGGCCAGCCATGCAATTCTAACTGACTTTAGAATCATGATTTTGGTGTGTCCGAATGAAATGGTAACTGTCATACCATGCTTGCAGACTTTAAAATAATGGTTTCAATATCTTGAGATACCTACCAATGCTACTGTCTTATTGTTACAATTTTATGATAACTTTTTTGTTATCATAATAAAATTTTTATCATACATGGCGGCTTTAACTTGTCATAAAACATAATTTTTTTATAGTAATATTGTTTAGAGAATATTTTTAAAAGTTGTCACAAAGCACAGCTTACACAATTCCAAAGCTCAAAACTTTCCAGTTTTTAACAGTAACTTTAACTTTTGTCTCGAGACTCCATTGTTCTAATGCTTTCAACCTAATAATTTGGAAATCACTTGATAAAAACCCATCTGCTCATGTACAAAATTGAAAATCATTAGTTGATTTTGATTTTATTTCTTATTCCTTATTTTTACTATACTTCTTTTATCTTTTAAGTACAATTAGGAATCAATCATTTTGTTATCCTTCAAACTGGGGATTTGAAAATTAATAAATTAAGTCCCTTTTCTTGTGAGGTGCACAGCAAATATAGTTCGTTATCAGTTAAGGAATATTGGCTGGTCAACTGCCTTCAGAATGATGACAAAAGTCAAATTGAAAAATTAATGAAGCACGGTTTAATATGTGGAAAAGAAAATTATAATAGCTTAAAATCCACACACAAAAAAAAAAAAAAAGCATCTTAAGCACTTAGAAAAAAAAAAAAAATTTATAGAGAAAGATGCCGATCAGTACTCAATATCTCACTCAACTCAACATATACTTGAATGATTTCTCTTTATTGCTATTCTGAATTTTTTTTTTTTTTACAAAATTTAAATTTATTATTATGATAAATTAGAAACAAAAAGTTCTTTTCACATAAAAAAAAAATTTATTCTGCTTTCCAAACTATTCTATTAATAACCTTTGGCAATCCCAATTTAGCTTAGGCCAAAAAGAACATAACAAAACAAAATTTTGTAACCTCTTTATCTTGACTACCATTTTGCCAACTAGTCCGTATTGATGCCGGGTATAGCAGCTATACTTTGCAAACCAGAAATTCAAAGCCTTAATTCTCTCTCTTCATCATTCTATGCGAGTGAAGAGAGGCAATTAAGGCTCGATTTGTGATTGATTTTTTTTATAATGACGCTGCTAGATGAAGTCAATCAATATTGTTTTCTTTCAACAATGAGTAGCTACAAAGAGTTTGCTTCTCCTCTTCGCTGTCACCTTGGCTAACAAACAATCGCCAAAACTCCCACCCACCATTAAACAAAAGGTTACGGTGCCCACTGCAACCGTCATTGCCGAGTTCTTCGCTCCTGGATTCTGCGTCGCAAGCAAGCAAGCAAGCATTCGTTTTGGGTAAGCCGTAAGCATTGATTTCGAGTTATTCGTTTTGCAAATAACTAATTTTTTTATTTAAATTTATAAAATTTCAAGAAATATACCAAGAGTAAACCGTTGCAAGTAACTGATTTTTTATTTAAACTTAAATTTAAGTAAAAGCAGCATTAACAAACTGGATTTATTTGTTTGAAACTTTAAATTCATTGGATTCAAATCCATACGAAATAAGATATCATTAATTCCACTAATTAACTTAGTCCATATAAGATCACTTCAAAAGAAATAATTCTTTAGATAACTTACTATACATAATTAATAATATATGTAGGCCCATATATTAAATAAAATATCTAACATGTGTGACCATGGGAACCAAAAGGCTAAGATGGAGAATTCTTCTTCCTCGTTTTGCCTTTTGTCACACAGATGTACTATAAAAGTATGCATCGGCTCCTTTGGTTTGAGTAGAACCCTAGAATTAGATTCAGTTTTGAGTAGAACCCTAGAATTAGATTTAGTTTTAGGTTTGAGCTTTAATTAGGTTAATAAATTTTGGACTTTGGCCTTTGGAATTTGAGCTTGGATTAAGTAAAAATTTACAAGACTTAGGCCAAGCCGGTGGATAAGGTATATAAAAAAATTGGTTTTTAAATTTTTTGGATTTTAATTTTGAAAAATCAAACTAAAATTGAATAATCAAAATTTAAAAAATGAATTGAACTAAATTAAAAAATATATAAATATTAATATATATATAGTAATTTAATATGCAAAAAGGTTTAAATATTATAATAATTGATATATATATATATATATATATATATATATATATATATATATTATTTTAAATATTTTTAATATTAAATATAATTGATTGGTAAACTCCTATGCTTCACCAGAGCTCGTTGAAGCTTCGCTTCCTCTCTTTATCACTCTCGTCCAGGGAGACACCCCATAAGAGGGCAAGCCATTCAACGCACGCCAAGTGAGGGGAGAAAGGTCATGTCATGTTGTGGCATTTTGGCATTGACAGCAATAGATTGGAAAGTTATGAGCAAGCTCAAGTTATTATATCGTAATGTCTTAGCATTGACCAGGTCAGCCAGGTCAATAGATTGGAAAGCAATGAGCAAGCTCAAGTTAAGAGTCATGAAAAAAGCCGAGTAATAATGGCTTGACACTCTGCCTCTGATTTCATTCAATTTTTTTTCTACTTATTCTGAAAAAGCCTACTTATATTTGGCATGCGATTCTTGATTCTTATATAATGGTGATTATAATAATGATTTCACTATAAAATCAAACTGATACTATTCATTTTCTAAAACTTTCTAAAATTCAAACTAAGACCAGCGTGAATATCATTATTGGGGTTGTTACAGTAAGAAAAGCGGAAAAAGAAAAAAGAAAGTGCCAGCTAATTATAAGAAAAGCGAAGATTTTTTCTTTGACAGGTATCCGAAAGAGAGACTCAAGAATCTTTCTTAACAACAAGAAGTTATCTATGGCATCAATTTTATATAAGACTTAATAGCTTCACAAGTAGGGCAATTTTTGTTCCAAAAAAAAGTTGGATGTTTACCAGGAACACTGGATTTTTTTTTTTTACTTCCATTATAATTTCATCATGGGTACGACAATCTTTGCTCCAAAAGTGATTGGATGTTTCCAACAAACTTTGTCATATTTTTACTTCCATTATCAATCCATTGAAAGCCACTCATTATTAATAAAAGACGGGGAAGAAAAACTCTTCACTCTCATTTTTCGTAAAAGAAAAGAAAGAAAAAAAAGCATATTTTTCTTGAATGAATCGGGAGAGATGACACCAATCATCGATTGCAAGCTCGGAAAGAATATTATAGAATGGTTGTTATTGCAAGAGGTTTTTATAAATTGATATGCTGCCTTGACACTTGAGAAGGGAACTGTTGCTTATTATGAGAGCAGCAAAGAGATGTCGAGGTTACCTATCCAAATGGCTTCTAGCAGACTTCGGTAGGAAGAGTTTGGCATAGGTAATAAATGTCCAAATGTTGTTCCCAAGTAGTCTGAGACATATGGTAATAATCATCCATTTCATTCGTTTTAGGTTTTATGTCCAAATTACTATCCCAAACACCTATATAGATATTTCTATCTTAAACAACGTTAATACATGATGACTTAGGTTCTCACTCAAAAAAAGATGAAATACTTAAATCTTGACTCTTTTTTATGAATTTCTAAATCTAGAGAAAGATGTAGCTCTTTTACATAATTTGTTTTCTTTATCTTTTTATTTATTTATTTATTTATTTTGGTGACACAATATACAGATAAAAGAAGTTTCTTTTAAAAATAAAATAAAAGAGCAATGATGGAGAAAACTAAAGCAAGGACACGAAATGGGCTATAATTTTTTTTGGTATAGAAAGTTAGTTGCATTATTACCAACATCATCTCTGTGATGCTTAGAAGAGATGGGATTCCAAATCCTTTTTCATATCGAAATAGATTAATGAATTAGCTTTAATAGCAAATTTAAAGATCTTTGAATTTCTTTCATTTCACATTTTTCATCATATTATGGTTATGGTTTTGATATTTCATCTACATTTAAGATCCTTGTTCTTTTAATATCCCCAGAAAATCACAAAAAGAAAAAAAAATTAAAGAACCGCACAAATCAAACCATCAATGTTAGACTCGGAAAGTATCTCATGGGATAACCATTATGAGCTTTGATATTAGGTTGAGAAACCAATTATCTCAAAAAAAAAAAAATCTTAGGCTAATATGAAAAAGATCAGCAATGTATGTAAATAAGGCTTAACAAACCACTCTCATACTTTCTATTCTATTTTAAAATAATTTGTTCACTATTTAAGCATGTCTCTTTAAGGGCAAGAAAAAAAGAAAGAAAAAAAAAAAAAAAAAAAAGAAAAAAAAAAAGAGAGTTAGGCTTGCTGAACTCTCAAGGGATCCTACTATTATGGATATTGCATGATGCAAAACTTGATCGACAACTCTAATTGCGTTTGAGCTAATTAAAATCTATCAAGTAATTTGCCAGCATAGCCAATATGATGCAAATTGACCTGGCAGCCAACAAATTTGCACCCATTTTGGATCATATGACATGGGACGTGGTCTTTGGAATTGGATGGCTTAGCAAGTTCACATGCAAAAGTATGGACTGCATCAAGGAAATGACTTTGAAAATTTTGATTGGCTATTGAGGTGATATATTCATGATAGATGCTAAGCATATTTGTTATTTAACCACCCCCCAGCGCCCAAAAAAAAAAAAAACACCTTTTTTTCGCCTTATCTTACGAGATGTCCCTATTAAAAAGTAAATTAACTTATCTCAAATATATTCATGACGTAGAGTATAGATGTTATTAATATAATTTGCTATGATTATTTTGATTCAACTAAATTTCACCATAATAATTGGCCAAATTTATCCAGATGGGCTCCCTAGAATGCCTATCCTAACAAAAATATGCTAGAATTATCAAGGTGGGTAAAGAGAAAAAATAATATTGTAGCCTTAAGCCTTCATCCTTTAAAATTCAACTAAATGAAATAAATTAGATATAAGTTATAGGTAACATGAATTAACTATTAGTAAAGGTTAATAATATGCCATTTTATGTGCATGCATGCCCATATACACCGAATAAAAGAAAAAAAAATAATATGTTCCTAAAAATTATTTTTTATTTTTTGATAAGATTTCTTTCTAAGTTGAAAAGTCACACCAAATGGCCTTATATTTGAAAATAATAGGTGCAATACTCTAGCATTTGACTAATGTTGTATTATATCATGTGATTTTGCTATCATTTTTGTTAAAATAAGTATATAATATTGCCACAATCACATAAGCTCATACATATGTACAAATACAAAATAATTATTTTTAATTATATATCTCAAAAATCGCCAAGGATGTGAATGCCGTAACATCATTCATCCTATGAGATGTGATAGCTAGCTTTTAGAAAAAAGAATCACAAAAACATGATATTTTAAATATAAAAAAATATGCCTTCCTATGCGCAGCGCATTAATTGGAGCTCATATTTTTGCATGAGGAAACAATGCTATACGGTTGGCATATATTTTTACTTCCTGTTTCAATTGATGGCCAAGAACTAAAGTGCCTTTCTTTCTTACTTTTTTTTTTTTAATTATTGTTGTTGTTGATGAAAAAGTTATATATTTAAATAACAAAAGCCTGTTATCTTAGCTATTTTATGGTCATCTAAGTTACAAGACTAATTGCATAATTTGCTATGACTCTGTTGTTATTATTATTATTATTATTTGTAGCATAAAGATGAAATACTTAAATCTTGCACGTATCATAATAATTAAAAAAAATAAGAGTGCAAAAAAAAAAAAAAAAAGCAGTGTAGGAAATGATTGAGTAGGAATAGGTATGTTGTCTCTTGAATTTAAATATAGTCAATTGGAGTATGCATTTAAAGTAATATATAAAATGGTTAATTAAAAATGGCAACACCAATTTTTTCTGAAAGCATAATTAGATGCTTATTAACAATAACATTACAACATCCAAAAAACAATGTTCATATAATTACAACATCATTGGTATTGTCACTAAGTACCATTAATATGTCATATTATTTTACTTTCTAGCACACAAGCACATTATAAGTGCAACCTTATTGATAATCTCATTACAAGTAGTCTATTATTTTACTTATATCACACATACATGTGCATACACAAGCAGCATCATACATGTCCATACACAAGCAGCGTATAGATATACATGCACATTCACTCATAGCAATAGAATTTTTGACCATATATTTTGAAGACGCCGGCAATTCAGGAATGCTCAAATCTCCTTGCAACGATAAGTGAATTGGCTTGATTAGTAAACTCCTCAAGATGGCATGGTTATTGTCCATTTCCATAGAGAGATGCATCAACCTTTGTTTAAATATAGCAAAGAAAAAGCAAATGTGAGACTTGGCGACTAAATTTTATCAAAATTATGAATATTTTCTTCATATGTTGTGACTCTTCTAATGAAAGAAGTTTGTTAGATCTAAAAAAATTAAAATAGCAAAACATCAAATCATAAGCCAACGATTAAGTACGATGCTTTGAAAATTACCAATAAAAAATTCCCATAAATCTCTTTTTTATGAAAAAGTGAGGGAAATTTTTTTTCACAAAATGCTTAAATTGAAATGACAACTCCATTTTTACTGAAAGCACAATTAGATGCTTATTAATAATAGCATTACAACATCCCAACAATAATGTCCATGTAAATACAACTCCATTTTTAATGTCTCATATTATTTTACTTACTAGCACACAAGCACATTGCAACCTTATTGATAATACACAAGCAGTATATCATTTAATTTATATCACACATACATGTGCATACACAAGTAGCATATAGACATACATGCACACTCACACATGGCAATAGAAATCTTGATTGATAGATTTTGGAGATACATGCCAGCATTTTAGGAATGCTCAAATCCCCTTGCAATGATGAGTGAATTAGCTTGATTGGTGAACTCCTCAAGATGGCATGGTAATTGCCCAGAGATGCATCAACCTTAGGTTAAATCTAGCAAAGAATAAACAAAGAATTTGAGACTTGGCGGCTAAGTTTTAGCAAAATTATGAATTTTTGCTTCATATTTTGTGACTTTTCTAATCAAGGAAGTTTGTCATATATAAGAAAATTGGGACACTAAAACATCAAATCGCTCAGCCCCTCTCCATCACATTCTTAACCTTGGTAATGTTCAGAAGTCATGAGCGGTAAGGAAATAATCATAATGTTAAAAGTCTACCACTGAGGACACTTGAAGCGGCAAGGTCCTTGTCACTGCACTTAGTGCATTGTGAGGGCATAATAAGTTGCCTTGTGAGGACATAATAAGTTTGCCATCTAGTAAACTGGCAGTCCACATGCTCTTCAATCTTAGCCCCACTTCAAACTAAGACAATCTTTTTTATGGAGCTCGCTCATGTGCATCTTGGCTGGGAAGAGGGGCGCACTGGCCGGCATTGGAGGAGGCCACGGGAGGATGGAAAAAAAAATAAAGTTTTATTTTTAAAAAAATTATTAAATATTAAGTTTATTAACTAATGGATTGATCATAAGTTTTAAATTTGATTTTGCCATTTGAATACCATGTATGCTGCCATGCGAAATAAAATCAAATGGTATTTTTCTTGTTTAACGATCAAAGTATAACAAAAAAAAAAAAGTTTAGGATTACATTTGCAACTTTTTAAGTTCAAAGATTAAAGTGATACAGCTCTCTCTAAGCCTAAGGATTAATACTATAGTTTTGTCCCCAAAAAAAAAAAAAAGTGCTTATGGACACCTTGTGATTGGCTCCATATAGTGAGAGTATTTCCTCATATACAACCCCATGCTTTAGAACAATAATTGTTGTCATCAGAATTAAGATCCATGGCCAACTAACCACTCATGTTTTGAAGATGAAATAGAATCTTTAGATTATTCCCATTAAAAGAAAGAAATAGAATCTTTAGATTATCGTGCATGATCATCTTTGTACTCAAAACAGGGCTTCAATATGAACTACTGGAGCAACAGGGCCTTGACAACTGATGTTGAGAAAGATAACAATTTTAATGGAATTGCGACATGAAAAGTAGAAAAATAAAATGCTCGAGTGAAAGGCAAGACTTAACAGAGGAAAATAAGAGCTGAATAAAATACTAACCTTTCAGAAAGAGTGCTTCAGGATAGAGTTTCTCCTCTCCACTCGTCTCCATTCCACCATGCACGCCTAATTAGGGGGATGTGTTGAACCTTCTGTCGCTCCTCCACGTTCCCATTTCCTCCACTTATTCTCTCTATGAACTCCTCTGGCATCTTCACCAAGGACAAGGCTTGGAGGCTTGTTAGATGTTCAATGCCCTGAGGTAGCAGTTTCATTCCTCTGCAGTGCCGCATGGACAAGTGAGACAGGTTTGGCAATGCCCCTTCCTCCATGATTATCGAATCGAGCTGGTTCCAACCATCCAAGATGAGGGTCTTGAGTTTAGGAAAGTCGCCTGCATGGAAGCACATCTCCTGCCCCTCATACGCCTCCTTTATCCATAGCACAGCCAAATTCGGCAGCGCACGCAGCAAAGGCAGTGGGTCTTCTCTCAAGCTAGACCAAAACAATCCCAACCGCCGAAGGCCCGTTAGAGATCCCAACCAGCAAGGAAGCACCCCATGTTCCAGTCGTCCTCGTAAATAAAGAGTCTTGTAGAGGAACAGTGGTGGCTTTAGATTTCCAACCGCAGTGACTCTCCTTTGTCCCTAGCCATAATGTCCAGGGTGACCAGGTGGCTCATCTTTGATATGGAGGAACAGATCTCCATTGAATGCTTGCCTCTTACTCTGCTTATTCTCAAGGTTCTCAGTTGTGTGAGATTGCCCATGTGTCGGACCATGTCGTCATCTGCTTCAACTGATTGCAGACTCTGCAAGTTCTTCAAATTCCATATCCCTTTGGGTGCTTTAACACAAGGATGACTACCCAGCTCAGGAATTCCTAGATCTACTTTCCGCAAACAAATGCCGCAGATTCCTGAGTTGAGTAATCCCATCGAGCAGCTCCTCAACATTACTGCTATATAGATCTAAGGTTTGTAGCTTTCGCAGCCTTCCCAAGGATCTAGGAAGCTTCTTCACCAAGGTTCTCCTCAAACCCAGGTAATGCAAGTTGAATAAAATGGTCACCTCGTCTGGAACAGCCTCAATGGGAGCACGTTCTAGATCCAAAACCCTCAAAAGCCTAAAGCTACTTACCATTATAGTCAATGACTTTGAAGAGAAACTAGTCATGTCAAACCTGAAGAGAGAGCGAACATTGGAAATACCTCTCAGTGATTGTGAATCATTGATGCCCTTTTGAATTGATATGCGACGAGCTTTGCCAATCAATTCGGCTTCATCATTATAAACCATGCCGAAGTATTCTTGTTTAGATATTGTCAAAGTTAGCTCTCTCACAAGATCATGCATTCGACAAAACTTGGCTCTACCAAATTCATTCCTTTCCACAACTTGAAGCATACATCGATGAATAAGCTCATTGAGGTTTTTCTCTGCCTCCTGTTCTTCAGATATTCCTTTCCTTTTCTGAACAAAACCTTCTGCAACCCATAACCGGATTAGCTTCTTCCTCCTTATGAGATGATCCTCTGGAAACATGCTACAATATAAGAAGCAGCTTCGTAGATGATAAGGGAGATCTTTGAAACTGAGATGCAATACATTTTTCACCCTTTCGGACATCGGAATGTCAGAGTCTTCCCAATTGAAGCCCTCATAGAATTCGCTCCATTCCAATTCTTCTCTCTCTCGATATGACAGTGCACTGCCTGCGGCCACAATAGCAAGAGGTAAGCCGTGGCACCTCTCCAAGATCTTTCTCGCCCAGTACTCAAGATCTGGAGGGCACTTTTGTCCGGATATTTCTGGAATGCTTTGTTACAGAAGAGAACCCATGAGTCGTCCTCTTGCAGAGGCTGTAGTTCGAGAACACGGCCTGCAACAGATATGTGTGCTACATGTTTATGCCGAGTTGTTAGGATAATTCTACTTCCACATTTACTATCTACCAGCATTGGACTTATTTCTTCATACCAACGATTTGCGTGCCACACATCATCTAGGACAATAAGATACCTCTTCTGTTGCAAATAACCGCGAAGTGTCTCCGCCAGTCTGTCCCCAGGCAGCGTGCCAACGTTGGGTGGACGAATGTCATCATTTCCCTTGAAAAAATCTTCTACGATTCTTCTTGTTAGATCTTCGGCTGTATATTCTTGGGAGACAGCCACCCGTGCTCTGCAATCAAAATGTCGCTCTTCTTCTTGACTCTTGTAGACTTCATCAACAAGAGTGGTCTTTCCCAGTCCACCCATCCCCCATACTGAAACTATGATGCATGATGACTCCTCATCAATCAGCCACCCCACTATTTGCTTCTTGTGCTCCTCAATGCCCACAATCTCATCTTCGTCAAGGAAGTAAGGAGCGTCCATACGGTGTCGATGCCTTTCAGCAGAATCATCTGGGGGAGTCGTCCTGTCATCGATAACATAACTTTGTTTCAAATTTGAAAGTTTGTTAAGTATTTTCTGAACTTGTTGTAACTTGTTTCGGATACCATGCCAGGTCATGATATGCTTGCATTGTCTGAAAGCTCTGTGCAGAGAACCATAGAATCCACGCCGATGTTGCTCTCCCACTAGATATGTGTATTCATCGATGATGTCTTCGAGCTGGAAGACCAAGTCCCTTAAAATCTTCACCCACTCTTCACATCGTTCGTCAGAATCTTTCCTTCTATCCACATATTTTATGTAGGCTTTCATGAGATCAAACTGACACTTGATTGATTCCAGTTTGCTATGTACTTCTTTCCATGGCCAAGCAGCTTTGACCAGTTGGGAACAAGCAGGTATAAGCGCTTGTACAGCAATACCTGCCACTATCTTTTCGGTCACAGACATTAAGAGAGCTTCTGCCATGTTTGAGCTGCCTGATCTCAGGGAAGTTGTGTGTGACTATGGGAACAGGAAGGTTAGGACATCAGCTTAATTTGAAGGTAAAAGGAGAATTCCTATTCCTTGTTTTTTCCTTTGGTCACATGGATGTATGATGAAAGTACGCATCGGTTCCTTCCTTTTGCAACATTTTCCTTCGTAAAGGAAGCTCTATCATTTAGCAAAGTAGAGAAAATTGGTCATACATAGCTTCGGATTTTGGAATTTACTGTCAACTTCTCTACGAAAAGAAGGAAAGGAGCTTAATTAAAACAAGAAAGGGCTTGAAACAAGAAAAAGAAAACTACGAACGGGAAGAATAATGAAGCTCAAGATTATTGAAGTAGCTTTTGTTTCTCTCCTCTTCCATCACTCTTGTGATGGACTTAATTTAAATATATTGATCCCTATCAGATATGCAGAAACATGGGACCAATATATTTATCATAAAAATAAAATAAGTCAATATCGATAAATACCTCCAGCCATTGCTCCACCGTCCAGATAAGGGTAAAGATCTTCCGCACCTTACGGTCCCTCTCAGCGATGGTGTAAACTTCTCGATCAAACCAGGCACAGAGACCTTCCCATTTTTATAATTCTTTATGTCTTATCTGTCCATCACAGAGGGCGCCGCTTTAAACGGATATGGTTAAGAGGTTCTTATCTTAATTGTAAATTCAAATTCAAAATTTGAATTAATATAATCCCTCTATATCAGAATATAGGACCACTTTAATCCACCTTAATCGTATCTAACCGATACGCTTAATGGAGAAAAACCAGCATTCTCCCATTTGGTCCGTATATTCTATTACTTTAGTAAGAAACAAATATATGAATCATGGCAATAGGTCCTCTTAAAATCGAGTATTATTTACCATATATTATAATGTATTATATTTCCAAACATAAACCCATATAACTTAATGAATAAACCCCATGTTTGTTCTAGTTTAACTTAATGATGCTTATCACAAATAAATGTGCACACTAAATAACTGAATGTGAAAAAACATAACAACCATAAAAGAGTTTCATTGTACAAGTAGTTGTCCATGCAACTAAATTATATCATGGAACCATCTCCATTCATACCACATGATCCTTAAAATTCTTAATTGGCATGCCTTTAGTTAAGGATCAGCTATCATCAATTCAGTGCTAACATGTTCTATGACCACTTTAATTTCTTTAACACGTTCTTTTATGGCTAAATACTTAATGTCATATGTTTACTTCGACTACCACTCTTGTGGTTTTTTAGCCAAAAAAATATAGCAACTGAATTGTCATAGTACAATTTAATTGGCCCACAATAGAATCAACAATTCTAAGCCCTGAGATGAAACTCTTCAATTATACACCGTGCGATATAGCCTCAAAACAAGCTTGCATAATAGAGGTAGCAGTCAGCTATGTACCTCATGACCTTTTAGCAGCTCTCAAGTGGTCTAAACTTGGATTACTCCGATATCTCCCCAACATCCCAACTGCAAATGCTATGTCAGGCCTTGTACAGACCTGAGCATACATCAAGCTACCAACAGCTGAGGCATATGGATTTTTCATTTCCTTCTCTTAAAGTCATTCTTTGGGCACTGATTCAAATTGAATCTGTCACCCTTGACTATGGGAGCTATACTCGGTGAACAATTTTTCATCCGAAATCTCTCTAAAATTTTATTGATATAAGTTTCTTGAGATAGACCTAAAATACCTCGAAGTCTGTCTCTCTGAATTTTAATGCCAATGACATAATAGGCATCACCCATATCTTTTATGTCAAAATTCTCAGAGAGAAATTATTTCATCTCATGCAACATACCTTTATCATTGGTTGCAAGTAAAATATCGTCTACATATAGGATCAAAAAATAAATTTTGCTCCCACTGACCTTCTGGTATATACATTGATCCATGATGTTCTCTACAAATCCAAATGAAGAAATCACATCATGAAATTTTAAGTACCATTATCGAGAGGCTTGTTTCAATCCATATATACATCTCTTAAGCTTGCATACTAATTGCTCATTATCACTAGAGGAAGCACCTTCAGGTTGTTTCATATAAACCTCTTCCTCTAGATCTCCATTAAGAAATGCAATTTTCACATCCATTTGTTGCAACTCTAAATCAAAATGCGCAACAAGTGCCATGATAATGCGGAAGGAATCTTTCTTAGATACAGGAGAAAATGTCTTCTTGTAATCAATTCCCTCCCTTTGAGTGAATCCCTTAGCAACGAGTCTTGCCTTATATCGCTCAATGTTGCATAATGAGTCTTTCTTGGTCTTAAAGATCTATTTACAGCCAACGGCTTTTGTTCCATTAGGCAACTCAACAAGATCCCAGACTCCATTAACTGCCATAGAATTCATCTCATATTTCATGGCATCATACCATAAATTGGATTCCTTACAATTCATGGCTTGTGAAAACGTTTTAGGATCATTTTCAGCTCCAATGTTATAGTCCGACTCTTGAAGATACACAATATAGTCACTAGAAATTGCTTATTTCTTTTCTCTTATAGATCTTCTTAATGTTGTAACAACCTCCTCTAGAGGAGTTGATTGTTCAACTATCTCTGGTAACTCATGAGAGACTGGATCTACTAGTTCATTATCAGCAAATTGTAAAATTTCAATGACTGGTTGTATAATGCCCATTTGAGCTTGAGGGGCACTATGAATGATAATCAATCTATCACTTAAAGTGGAAGGTTGAGCATCAGAATGCTCCCTTTCAGGAATCATGCTCTGCAATTGATCACTCCCACTGATCAAGTTATTCTCAAGAAATTTGGCATTTCTCAATTCCACAATCCTAGTTATGTGAGATGGACAGTAAAATCTATATCCCTTGGACCTCTCGGCATATCCAACAAAATACCCACTAATGGTCCTAGGGTCCAGCTTTTTCTCTTGTGGATTGTATACTCTCACTTCACATGGGCATCCCCATATGCGTACATGTCGCAAACTTGGTTTCTAACCTTTAAATAACTCAAATGGTGTTTTAGAAACAACCTTGGTTGGAACCCGATTTAATATGTACACAGCCGTCTTGAGAGCTTCTGTCCACAAGGACTTAGGTAGTTTGGAGCTGCTAATTATGCTCCTCACCATGTCCATCAATGTTCGGTTCCTTCTTTCTGCTACACCATTCTGATCAGGTGAGCCAGGTAAACTGTATTGGGCAACAATCCCATGTTCTTGAAGGAACTTCGCAAATGGACCAGGCATTTGTCCATCTTATGTGTATCTCCCATAATACTCACCTTCTCTATCAGATCTCACAATTTTGATTTGTTTTCCATATTGTGTCTCTACTTCTTCCTTGAACACCTTAAAGGCATCTAATGCTTCGTTCTTATTATGAAGCAAGTAGAGATACATAAATCATGAGTAGTCATCAATGAAGCAGATAAAGTATTTCGGACCATGAAAATTCATATCCGGACAACAAATGTCCGTGTGTATGATCTCTAATAGGTCTGAACTCCTCTTGGCACCTTTCTTTGACTTATTGGTTTGCTTGCCCTTAATGCAGTCAACACAAGTATCAAAGTCAGTGAAGTCCAAAGTATTGAGTACTCCTTCATTCACTAACCTCTTGATTCTATCTATGGAGATATGTCCCAATCTTCGATGCCACAACATAGAAGAGTTATCATTTACAACACATCTTTTCATGCCAGCCCTAATATGCATCACATCATGAGTTGTATTATTTTGCAAATTAATATAGAAAAGACCATCAGACAAAGTACCATTCCCAACAAGTTCAGATTTATAATATAAACTGGAAGAAGTATCTAAAAAGTTGAAGGAATAACCCAAAGGTACAAGTCTTGAAACTGAAATTAAATTCCTAGAAAAACTAGGTACATAAAAGGTCCTTTCCAAATTTAAAATAAAACCACTACTAAGAACTAAAGTGCATGTCCCTATAGCTTCCACATGTGAGCGCATCTTGTTTCCTGAAGAGATATACAGCTCACTTCCTACTGGCTTCCTTAGTTTTTGCATACTCTGCAAAGTATTGCAAATGTGGATCGTAGAACCAGAATCAATCCACCATGTGTTATAAATAACATCAGCCATATTAGATTCAGAACCGACAAGAGCTTTGACTGAAGTCCTGAATTGCTCATTAATGGCCTTTAGTAGCTCCCTGACGTTCTCATGCTTATCGACTGAACCACGTATACCAACAGAAATTTTTGTCTTTATGAACATTGTACTCAAGCGATTATATTGCTCCCAACGTTCATAAATCACAATCTCACTAGGAGTGCTGGTCTGAGTTACTGAAGGTGGTTCATCCTTCCTTATAGCATAATCAATGTCCATCCAGCCCAGATGAAGGAGAATTCTCTCCTTCCAAACTTATAGTTATCACCCCTCAATTCAGGTATGTCACATTTTATATCAGAAAAATTAACAGGTTGCATAACTGCAAAATTTAAACATACATGCTTATTATCACAAATTGAGGCTAATAAAATGCTTTACCAATGTAAATCATGCATTTAGAAACCAATGAATCTACTGACATAAAACTTGCCTGTGGGCTAAAGCTCTAATTCAATTAGATTCACTTAAGTCTGTATGATAAAACTATCAAATTATGTTCCTTCTTTCTAATTCCTGTGGATAGATTAGAAAAATATAATTTGATATTTTATCTTAATTAATTACATAAATAGTGAATCTGCTGACATAAAACTTGCCTGTGGGCTAAAGCTTTAATTCAATTAGATTCACTTAAGTATGTATGATAAAACTATCAAATTATGTTCCTTCTTTCTAATTCCTATGGGTAGATTAGAAAAATATAATTTGATATTTTATCTTAATTAATTACATAAATAGTGAATTTGCTGACATAAAACTTGCCTGTGGCTAAAGCTTTAATTCAATTAGATTCACTTAAGTTTGTATGATAAAACTATCAAATTATGTTCTTCTTTCTAATTCCTGTGGGTAGATTAGAAAAATATAATTTTATTTTATCTTAATTAATTACATAAATAGTGAATCTGCTTGACATAAAACTTGCCCGTGGGCTAAAGCTTTAATTCAATTAGATTCACTTAAGTCTGTATGATAAAACTATCAAATTATGTTCCTTATTTCTAATTCCTATGGGTAGATTAGAAAAATATAATTTGATATTTTATCCTAATTAATTATATAAATATAACAAAAATTCTTGTGGGATAAATTTTATTATATCTATATAATTAATTACAATTAATGTCTATTATTTATGTGATTTATTAACTTTATTATATAATTTTATAATTAAGGATTCTGTGGCTACTCCTTAATTATTCAATTGTATTTATCACTTAGATATTATTTAAATTTTATGCTCAATTATGTCACTTAAGATGCATGCATAATTCACAAAATTTATACATACAAATTCTAAATATAATTGAACATAAATAGGCCAGACCAATGGCCCAACCACTTAATGAACGAGCCAACAGCCCGTTAACCTCATCCAATTCCAATAGTTTAATTTAACCAAAAATCTCTCAATCACCATATAAATTTTTTTTTTGGATCAGATGTGCCCGACTGCTGCAATTCAGCCTGCTGCAGTTCAGACTGGGCGCATGGCCCAGCCTCACAGCTGGCTCAAACTGGGTGCACAGTCCAGCCTGGTTGCTGGCCCAGTTAACTGAGCCAGCCAGGTGCTGGGCCAGCCCCAATTGGGCCCAGGCACCTGGCCCACCCAGGCGCTACCAGCGCCTGGGCGCTGCCCAGCGCTGTCTGGCATGGGCGCTAGCCTCTTCTTTTTTTTAATTTTAAATGCCATTTTTTTTTATTATGTATGGCCAGCGCATCTTCAGGCGTCTTTCATCCATCCTCATCCCACTCATGGTGATTTGATGTGAGACATTTGGATTTATCTTTTATTTATTTATAATTCGTATATGCTTCGCTCATTGCAAGCACAAGAAACTGTAGTTAATAACAACTTTCTTTTATTTCTTGTGCCCACAACATAGACCTCAATAGCACGTCTCTAAAAAAAATGCATTATAGGCAAAGATCTGTGCTTCACGCTCAAGAAAGTAGTATCTTAGGCATCTTCCGCTAATAAAGGGATTTGTGCTTCATTTGTAAGCCAAAACAAATCCCTCTTTCTATAATGAGAGCCATGGTAAACCAAAAGGAAGAAATAAACCATGATGATTCAAACTAAGGTTTTGGATTAAAAAATCCAAGCCCTTAACACCATGCCACTATCCTTTCTTCAAATTTTCATTAGTTTTCTTTTATTTAAAATACTTAAGAATAAAAGAATAGCAGAACTAAATCTGATGGACATGAATAGATAATTGCATGCTTATGGCATGGATCTTACTGATGCATCTCTTAAATAAAACTAAATTAAATCAACCGAATATAAGAGTTTATCAGATCTAATGCCCTTTCAGATGATTCTTGATGACCTATTAACTTTTTCGGTATGCAGGTAGTTGGGTCAAATGCACCAAGGTACTACAATAGCCTTCCTTATTGGTACGTCCCTAATATCCCTATCGTACGCCCGTTGGTGAAATAATCCAGGGTACTACCACTAGCCTCCCCTTTGGACTATCCTAAACGAGAGACATAGAGATTAAGAACGCCTTGCCCCTCTTTATCAAATGAATGATATAAAGATTGTTTCACAAGGATTTTATCAGATATTAATGGAAACAATCGTAATAATCAAGGCAGAGGTATTTTTATACGCTCTGATACCAAATGATAGACTTAATTTAAATATATTGATCCCTATCAGATATGCGGAAACATGGGACCAATATATTTATCATGAAAATAAAATAAGTCAAGATCGATAAATACCTCCAGCCATTGCTCCACTGTCCAGATGAGGGTAAGGATCTTCCACACTTACGGTCTCTCTCAGCGATGTAAACTTTCTCGATCAGACCAGGCACAGGGACCTTCCCGTTTTTATAATTCTTTATGCCTTATCTGTCCATCAGAGGGCGCCGCTTTAAACTGATATGGTTGAAGGATTCTTATCTTAATTGTGAATTCAAATTCAAAATTTGAATTAATGTAATCCTCTATATCAGAATATAGGACCACTTTAATCCATCTTAATCGTATCTAACGGATACGAAAGAAAAACCAACATCTTGAGCAATAATTCCAAAAAAATTAATGCCAAAAAATTAATACAATTGAATTGCCATACTTACACAACCAGCTTATAGAGTCCGAATTTTTCCCTCTCAAATCATCACCACCTCATCTCTTTATTTTTGCTAAATCTTTGACCTCCTCCATCACCGTCTTCTCTGTGCACTCATCTCCCAGTTCTGGACTCTTGTGTGCAAGTTCTTCTCAAAATGGGAAGAGCCAGTTTCTCTGCCATTTTGATGGTGGGACTTGGTCAATGGAGGAGCATCCAATCCCTGGAATCAAAGGAGGGGAGACTTCTAGCCGGCGCGACCATCCTCCCAAATGCACATGCCTCGGGAGTCGGGAGCAGGCCAAATATAAAACAACTATTTTATTATTTGTTTATAATCTCGTTCTCCGACTTTGTTCACATGATTTGGCTCACCTACCTCTTATTATTATTCATATAGTTTTAATATTATATATATATATTTATTCATTTATTTAAAAAATAATATTTAACTTTGCAGTTTGCCTGGATGGGAGCTCCCCTGCATACCATCTCCACGAGGAATCCGGCGCCGGCAACCGCAACTGGCTAGGTGAGCCACCCGATCACAGCCGTCGGATCGAAATCGGACGGCTCAGAAGTCTCTACGAGGTCCGTCGATCCGATCCGTCTGATCTGATGGAATTCGTTTTTGATGCAGGAAGGAGGGTGGTGCAAAATGTCGAATCGTGTTTGGAGGGATCGACGACCCGGCGTGGATCCACGAACCCAGGTGCGTCCTCGGACCGTTCTATTTCAATCACAACCGTTGATTCCGGGATAAATCTTGTCCTAGCCGTCCGTTTGTTGTCTCGTGGGTTGGGGGAGGGCGTATTAGAAAGAAGAAAGGTCCTTTCCGGTTGGTTTATTTTTGCCCCTCGAAGCACACGAAACCGATGAGGGAACAAAAGGTTGCTGTGGAATTTTTATGCACTTGGTTGATAACCGAAAAGCGCCCAATTGAAGGGGGGCGGGCGTGGGTTCAGTAAAGCGCTTGACATGGTCATTCCTTATAAGTTGTAAAA
Organism: Calamus simplicifolius; assembly: GCA_900491605.1. Classification (NCBI taxonomy): domain Eukaryota; kingdom Viridiplantae; phylum Streptophyta; class Magnoliopsida; order Arecales; family Arecaceae; genus Calamus; species Calamus simplicifolius. The sequence continues at coordinate 3,095 of UESW01000312.1, read as the reverse complement.
TTACCTGAATTAACAAGCTTCTGCTTATTTTTGGGTCATCCATGAGGTGCTATTTGATTGCAAGTTTTATGATTTTTTTCCTAAAATATTATATTGTTATTTGGGGAGAGAAACTGATATTAGGTAAGAATTTAAATTATCTTTTTTATATTTTTTATATTTTTAACTGGTATAAGGATCCATTTGAATCCTCGTTTTACTGAGACTTCGACGGCCAGCTTCGAGAAAAATACGGAATCCCGTGTCTTTCATGAAACCAATTTTTTCAGTTTTGCAAGTTACTCAAATTTGCTAAAATTGACAAAATACCTTCTCCAAAAAGCCAGTAATTTAAAAAATAACATCTTTAATTACTGGCATATGCAGTTAAACTCTAGTCAACTGGTGTGCTAGATGTACAAGAGTATTGATGATATGAATTTTTACAAACCACTAGTAAGTTGCGAGTCAGCGTGCCAAATAGTTCGGTGCCTACTTAGCTTGATATGGAACATACTCTACGAGGTCCAAGATAGAAAAGAACTTTAGCTATAATAGAATCCTGCGTCAATACCTGATATCAGCCTATAAAAGGAGCAGGTATGATTTAATCTAGATTCTTTGAGAAAACTTAATAAGGCTTTAAGGTATCTCTCTGAGCCAATATGAAAGAGGATCACCATGCAACATCGTCTGGATATTTTTTTGTTCCGTAAATGACATTGCTAGTTGCATCGATCCCTCCATTAATTCATGGTAACGCCCATGCCCTCTTGCTTCTCAATCCCATCTTCAACTTCCTCTTATATTTCAAAGATGTCATAATTAGCATTGTCTAATGGGAAAAAAAAGCAAAAACTATGATACCTAATGCCCTTACCTGGATTGAGTCACATAACTCCTAGGTTTAATATCCCCATGTATGATATAGATAGAAAAATTTAAAGAATTAAACTCAAGGCTTAAGTTTTTAGGGCTATATGAATCCAACTATTAATAAATTAATTGGATTAACAAGTGAGCTTGTAGCATTTAAAGTTGGTGAGCGACCAAAAATAATATTTGGGAGGCAACAAGCTATTTTAAGAGATATTGAGAAGTTGTCTTGTTAAACTTGAAAGTCATATTTGAACTAAAGAGCAACAATATTTAATATTATAATATATTATTATTAAAATATAATATAAATAAAATAAAATTATTATAATTATACTAAAATATTATTCCCATGTAGTTAAGAAAAGGCTTAGTTGAATTGAGTTGATTTGAGTTAAGTATACTAAAAATATTATTATAATTATATTATAGAGTATAAATAAGATAATATTATATATAAAATAATATAATATAGTATGCAAATATAATATTTGTTTAATATTAGTATACTAATATATTACAATATTGCGATATTATATTATAATATTATAATATTATATTATATATTTTAACATTTAGCATACAATATTTTTATATTATATTATTAGAATAATTTATAATAATTTTTTAATAGCTTAGATAGTTAAAAGTATTATGCAATATCTTCTAGTATTTTTATATTAAAATATTTTTTTGTTTAATTATTCAATAAATGTAAAGTTTCATAATACTTTAAAAATATAGTTATCAAATAGCAAACCATTTCTTCTAAAAGTTTTAATTTTAAAGGTCTCATTGTCAACGACTCAATTAAATAGTACCTTAGTTGCATTAGTCAGATTCCCAAGTAACTTAGCTAAGAGATTATTCTGAGTTTTCATAGCATTGTTCATATGTAAGCTTGCTGCAAATCCTGCGCAGCATAAACAATAAGCTTGTTTGCTGGTTGCCAATGACATCTGCCCATTATCTTGGGTTACTAATTCTCATGAATTTAACTTGAACAAAAATGTTATCACCAATAGAACACTCTTTCAGAATTAAGCACCATTCAGTATGCCTGGAAAGTTGTGTGTAAGGATAGGAAAGCTGGGAGACTTGGTGAAAGAAATTTAAAGAATATGAATCTTACCTTACGCGCTGAGTGGGCATGGAAGTTGTTGAATAGAGGAGGGAGACAGGAATCCTCGGTCATATAACGTCTAAAGCTTATTATGTGAGATATCATTTTATCCTACGAGGGAAGAGGAGACTCGAAAGAGCTTTCCCACTTTAGAAGGATATCTACATAAATTTGAATGCTTTTTCAAATGGTATGAAACGAGAAATTGATTAGATTTTAGAGGGACTATTAGATTACTTCGTTCCTTTGGCACACTTATTGATGATTTGTATGAGTGGGTAGAAAAAAAGCAAAAGTCAATGGCCTTGTTTTGGAGGCACGAAGACCAACGATGGGAAATTCGTTTATTTGGCTCCCTCTATTCCTTCGAACATAATCATCTTCAACATAACTAGTCTTCTTCTTGACACTCATCCTCTATCAACCATGGATGTTCTAGTTTGAAAGCCTTACAAATATGGTAGATATAATGTGGATTCCTTTTATGAGTTTATTAACTATAGAGAAGTTAGATACCATTTTTTTTTCAGCTTAGTGTGAAAAGTATTTGTTTCACAAAAATGTTGAAGGATTTCTTTGGTTGACCCTTCGAAATAAGCTGCATACAAATGAAAATCTAATGAAGAAAGGTTCGGTTATGCATGCTAGATGTATGCTTTATGCAAATAGCCAAAAGTCTATGAATCTTTTATTTGTCAGATGCTTATTCTCAAAATTGATCTTTATTACCATTTACTAAGGTTGTTGGAGTAACCAGATCGCCAAATAGTATCACTAAGCTTTAGGCATAGTTGAAAAGAAAGAAAGTGCCAACCTCTAAAAGAAAGATCTATGACTAACTGATTATGACACTTATGTGACACTTATAAAAGGAGAGTATCATGCCTCAAATTCAAGGTGGATCTAGGATATGACAATTTGCCATATACTTAGGAATTAAATCCTAGCATGCAAACATCAAACTCAAATAATATTGTAAAATGAATATAACTAACAATAGAAGATTCAATGTCCTTAATGAAACCAGTCAAATTTCATAACAAGGCCAATAACAAAATCTAACATAGGATCTTAGTATTAGATATTCTAAACATTCTTAAATCTAATTAACTAATCA
>UESW01000311.1:0-44911 GCA_900491605.1 Calamus simplicifolius | reverse complement strand
TGAGGACAAAAACTTCTGGTGGATCTGTTAATGTTCCAGGTATCAGTGGTGCACTTTATTTTGTCACTTTTATAGATGATTTTTTAGGAAAGTTTGGGTCTATGGTTTGAAGACCAAAGATCAGGTTATTAATGTCTTCAAAGAGTTTCATGTCAAAGTTGAAAGAGAGACAGGAAAGAATTGAAATGCATAAGGTCAGATAATGGTGGTGAGTACACAGGGTTATTTGATAATTATTGCAGGTCACATAGCATTCACATGAGATGATAGTTCCTGGTACTCCTCAGCATAATGCAATTGCAGAGAGGATGAACCACCATCATGGAAAAGATCAGATGTATGCTTTCATAGTCCAAGTTAGCTAAAAGATTTTGGGATGAGGCATTAAAGACAGCAGTTGATGTAATAAACTTGTCACCATGTACAACTCTAGATGGTGATGTTGCAGAGCGTTTATGGTCAGAAAAAGATGTCTCTTACAAGCACTGAGAGTGTTTGGTTGCCGTGCATTTGTATATGTTCTAGATATTGAGAGGTCCAAGTTGGATGGTAAGACAAAAGAATGTGCTTTACTTGGTTACTCATATGATGAGTTTGGTTATAGACTTTGGGATCCAGAAAAGCAGAAGGTGTTCAGAAGCAGAGATGTGGTATTTTTTGAAGATCAAACCCTTCAAGACTTTAAGAAGGAGGTGTCAGTCAAGTCTTCTGCAGAAGGATTATAGACTGTGACCCAATTACTTCTCTAGTATGTCAGGGTGATGGGAAAGATGTGCAAGAAAATAGTACAGGAGTAGATGTTAACTCACCTATAGGACATGTTGAGCAGGAAGGAGATCAGGAGCAACCTTCTATAGAGCCTCAGCTAAGAAGATCTACCAGACAATGTCAACCTTTCAAAAGGTATTCTACATATGAATATATAATGCTTACTGATGCAGGTGAACCAGAATGTTACCAGAAGGCAGTTGAAAGTGAGCAGAAAAATGAGTGGTTAGTAGGTATACAGGAAGAAATGGATGCCTTACAGAAGAACCATACATATGATTTAGTGGAACTACCAAAAGGAAGGAATGCTTTAAAGAACAAGTGGGTTTTCAGGTTAAAGACTCAATAGCAGTGTTCTCAACCAAAGTACAAGGCCAGATTGGTTGTGAAAGGCTTTGGTCAAAAGAAAGGTATTGACTTTGAAGAGAGTTTTTCTCCTGTTGTTAAAATGTCTTTAATTCGTGTTGCTCTAGGTATTGCTGCTAGTCTAGACTTGGAGGTTGAGCAGTTAGATGTGAAGATAGCTTTTCTTCATGGTGATTTGGAGAAGAAAATCTATATGGAGCAACCAGAAGGCTTCAAAGTTAAAGATAAAGAAAATCTTTTCTGTAGATTGAAAAAAAGCTTGTATGGGCTGAAACAAGCTCCAAGGTAGTGGTACAAGAAATTTGATTCATTTATGGCTGAAAATGGATACAAAAGAATGGCTTCAGTTCATTGTGTATATATCAAATGGTTTAGTGATGATTTTGTCATACTACTACTTTATGTTGATGACATGCTTATCCTTGGGAAAGATATGTCTATGATTGACAGGTTGAAGAAGAGCTGAGTTAGTCATTTGCAATGAATATATGGGACCAGCAAAGCAAATACTGGGCATGCAGATTTCTCGTGATAGAAGAATCAAGAAAATATGGTTGTCATAGGAAAAGTACATTGAGAAAGTATTGGATAGGTTCAGTATGAGCAATGCAAAACTAGTTGGTTCTCCTCTTGTAGGTTACTTTAGGTTGTGCTCAGAGCAGAGTCCTTCAAGTAATGAGGAGAAGGAGAAAATGAAGAAGGTTCCTTACGCTTCAGCAGTTAAAAGTTTGATGTACGCGATGGTATGTACAAGGCCAGACATCGCATATGCAGTGGAGTTGCTAGCAGATTTCTTGCAAATCCAGGGAAAGAGCATTGGGCAGCAGTGAAGTAGATCTTCAGATATCTTAGAGGAAGCTCCAAAGTTTGTTTAAGCTTTGGGGATGGTCCACATGTGCTGATTGGTTACACAGATGCAGATATGGCGAGAGATATTGATACAAGGAAGTCCACATTAGGTTTCATACTTACTTTTGCAGGGGGAGCCATGTCATGGCAATCCAGATTGCAAAGGTGTGTAGCTCTCTCTACCACAGAGGCAGAATATATTATTGCTACCGAGGTCTGTAAGGAGATGTTGTGGATGAAAGAATTCTTACATGAATTGGGGCTGAAACAAAAAATTATGTGGTACATTGTGACAGCCAGAGCGCCATCCACTTGTGCAAGAACCCAACTTTTCATTCCAAGTCAAAGCATATAGACGTCAGGTACCACTGGATTCAAAATGTGTTTGAAGAGAAGAAGTTGCAGCTTCAGAAAATTCACATAGATGAAAATGGGGCAGACATATTGACAAAGACCTTATCAAAAGAAAGGAAAAAGATATGCCGACAGTTGGTCGGCATGATTTCACACTAAGGAAGCATGAGACAGACTCCCTTATGGGATGAAGGGGGAGGTTGTTGGGCCCATGGCCCACTTGTTCAGCCCATTTGGGCTAAAAGCATAGCGTGACTTCTTTTCCACCGTTCCTTAGTTGGTTTTGTGAGAGAGCAGCCGCCTTCCTTTTTTGGTTTTCTCTTTTTCAAAGAGCAGCCGTCTAGAAAAAAAAGATTGAGCAAGTAGCGGGTATTTCTCTTTTTTCTGAAGCGTGGATTGCTAGGGGAAAAAGGAAGGGCTGCTGCTTGGTGCTTGACTACATGGGAGGACTTCCACTCCAGAAATCATATAAAGGTGCTACAGAAGAAAAATAAGAGAAGAGGAGAAGAAGAGAATGGAAGAAAATAAGAAGGTAACACAAGACCGTAATTTTTGGTGAAGTAATCCTTATATCTTTATTATTCTCTTGTTATTGTTTCTCAAGTCCTAACAAGGGACTTTGAGACTTGGATATTTATTATTCTATAGTGGATCTTCTTCTCTGGCTTGCCCGTGGTTTTTTTCCTTTATCTTGGAGAGATTTTTCACGTAAATCTTGGTGTCTCTATGATTGTGTGTTTTGTGCATTTTATTTATTATTCCACTGCGTATTATGGTTTGCTAGTATTTGCTCATACATGGATTCTTTCCCATCAACCCTAGACCGCCGGTAAGGATGGGATCAGGGAGAGGATAAAATGAAAACAGAGGAAGAGAAGCATCCAGTTTAGCATTGGGTCAAGACTTTAGATCCAAATTTTGGAACCCAAATTACTCTTGACCCAGCCAATTGGGGTTCATGACTTCATTTGGAATAAGTTTAGTTTGTGAGGAGACATTTTTACATTATTTGGGTTCATACAAGTTAAGATATTCAAGCTTTAAGTTGGAAGCCAAGACTAGGCTTGATAGAATATTAGAGTTATTTTAGGTCATTATAATTTTTAAAAATTAAAAATTTAAATATTACATTGTAGGTATCAATAGCCTAATTAGTTGGATTTGATATATGAATTTGCAGTAAAAGTTAAATAAGCTAATCATAATTAGTAATTTCAATAAATTATTAAATTATAAATTTCTAGATAAATGCTAATATTTGGTTAAATAATATTTATTATATAATATTATTTTACAAAATAAATTTTGATGCTTTAATATGTGTAATTGAAAATTTAATGTTATTGCTTTTAGATTTTAGTTATTTTTTGCATAATTTATTATTTTAAAAATAATAAGCTAAACTATAGTTTTTATCCTCGAACTTATTGGATATGTCACTTTAGTCACAATTGATCCAACATAATTGAGACCATGATAGTGACTACATTTGTTTAGTATTAGTGATTGGTGGAATGGTGGCAGGACTGACAAAATTTCTTTCATTGTTTCTAAGTTTATCATTCATCTATTCTTTAAAATTATGGCTTGACTCTTGCATAGTACAAAAAAAAAGTTTATTATATTAAATGTTTTATTGTAAAAAATATTTATTAAAGTAGGCTGTCCTTTAATTATACTTGAAAAGTTTTTTGTTTTTAATTATCAATTATTATATTTTTACTATAGGAAGATTATTAGATTTGTAATCTTCAATTACAGACCTAATTTTTTTCATTCTTTCTAATTCCAATGTGAACCTAGATATTTTTTATTAGATCTAAGTCATGTAATTAATTCCAACCTGACTTGCACAGCAAATGAGATTTTTTTATCTTTTAATTGACCCCACTTCGCGTAATTTGATCGAAAATGATGTTATGAGATGAAACTTGATCATGTCTCGATCAAGCACGTCCAATTTGATTCGACATAATTGAGGCCATGATAGTGACTACATTTGTTTAGTATTAACGATTGATGGAATGTGGTGGTAGGAGTAGCAAAAATTTCTTTCAATGTTTTCAAGTTTATCATTCATCTATTCTTTAAAATTATGGTCTGACTCTTATCCAATACAAAAAAAACACTATATTAAAAGTTTTATTATTCAAAAATATTTATTGAAGTAGGCAATCCTTTAATTATGTTTGAAAATTTTTAATAATTTTGTTTTTAATTATCAATTATTATATATTTGGTTATAGGAAGATTGTTGGATTTCTAATCTTCAATTATAGATCTTTTTTTTTTTGTTCTTTCTAATTCCAATATAGACTTAGATGTTTTTTATTAGATCTAAGTCATGCAATTGATTCCAACCTAATTTGTACGGCAACTGAGATTTTTTATCTTTTAATTGACCTCACTCCACTTAATTTGATCAGTCAGTAGGTTAGGTATTGATCCAAAATGATGTTATGGTATGAAACTTACCCTGATCCAACATAATTGAGGCCATCATGGTGACTACATTTGTTTGGTATTAATGATTAGTGGAATTGAGCTAGGGTTGGCAAAAATTTCTTCCAATATTTCTAAGTTTATTGTTCATCTTTTCTTTAAAATTATGGTCTGACCCTTATACCGTACAAAAAGAAATCACTATATTAAAAGTTTTATTATTCAAAAATATTTATTGAAGTAGACAATCTTTAATTATATTTGACCGTTTTAGTAATTTTGTTTTTAATTATTAATTATTATTATTTGGCTATATGAAGATTGTTGAATTTTTAATCTTCAATTATAGATCTAATTATTTTTGTTCTTTCCAATTCTGATACGGATCTAGATATTTCTTATTAGATCTAAGTCGTGCAATTGATTCTAACTTAGCTTCAACAGTAGATGAGATTTTTTGTTTTATAATTGACTTCGCCCTGCCTTATTTGATCGGTCAAGTATTGATCCAAGATGATGCTATGCGATGATATTTGATTAGGTCTCAATCAAGCACATTCAATTTGGTTCAACATGATTGAGGTTATGACAGTGGCAACATTTGTTCAGTATGAATGATTGGTAGAATGGTGGAAAATTCTTTCCATTTGAAAAGGGAAGAATGCAATAGCCGACGACTTGATCAAGACTCGAGCAACGAATAAAGTGATCCGCTTGCAAGTAATATTTTAAGACTCCCAAATCCATATATATGCCATGTCAATTTTCAAAGGCACCCATGGGACCACCTTGGCGCTCTCGTGGCTTTCAATTCGCTGAATTTTTAACCAGCCAGCAACTTTGACTCGCCGATTCTTTTTTGGGTACTCTTTTTTTTTTTTATACAGACGGATGATTACATCACTCTAGGTTGGATCAGACCTGAAATATCATAATACAATAACTGGAAGAGAATAAGAGGAAGAGTCACCCTGACTCCATCTCCAATTACCAGAGTGAGAGGCCACCCTGGCAGTAATCTAGTCAGCAACTTCATTGGCTTCCCATAGATATGGTGAATCTGAATATTAGTAGCTTCCAAAATCATAGAGCAGATGTCACACAATAATCTTTTTGGGTACTCTTTTTTTTTTTGGTAAGAATGGGTGATCACACTAGTCTGGTGCGAGTCAACCCAGATACATCAGAAAATAGTATTTGATTTAATACAAGGGGGCATGGATCGCCCTGTTTCCAAACCCAAAAACGGAATGATAGGCGACTGAAGCCGCAACCCAATCTGCCGCCGCATTCGCTTCCAGTAGATATGCCATATCTGGACAGCAGGAACATCCCGAAGGGTGGCCCAAATATCATAAAGAAGAGGGTTCGTAGGGATGTGATCACAATAATTCTGCCGAACCCATCGGATAACTGTAGTGGAGTCACCCTCGATAATAAGACACTGAGCATGGAGTATCCATGCTACATAAAGCTCGGCTAGAGGGACAGAAGAGTCAAGAAGGCCAAAACCACCCGCCGCCAGCATCACACCATCAGTCCCACGAATAATAAATGCTGAGCCAGCACAGCGACCACGAACACTCCCATCGAAATTGATTTTGACAAACCTGGAGGAGGGGCTCCCAAGCTATAAAAGCTATATGCCGAGTCGCTGCGAGGCAGCAGAGGAGCCCCAGTGGCCAAAGCTGTCAGAATCAATAGCAGACCCATGGAGTGCGTACTCTTCAGAGAAAGAAATAGCTTTCCTCACAACCCTCCTGGAGAGACCACCTCGTCATGAATATGAGAAGGTTGCGCGATAGCCAAATCTGATAGGCTGTGCCAGCCCAGATAGCGCCCTGCTGTCGGCCTATCCTCCGAATATCACTTAAAAAAGCAATCCTCCGTGAGCCATCAGCACCCTCCTGGGATGGTATCCGATCATCAGCCAAATCTGCCTTGCTCTAAAGCAACTGAAAATGGCATGATCAGTGGTCTCCTCCTCCTGACCACATAATGGGCAAGTAGCCTGTATGTGCATTCCTCTCCTAGCAAGCATAAAGCAAGTGGGAATGCAATCCCATGCAAGCTTCCAGATAAATAGCTGGATCTGGGATGAATAGGAAGCTCCATATCCACGCAGCATCCATCATACGGTGAGGGTGTGTCCTATAGATCTTCATTAGATCCCTGGTAGGCGCACGAGTTAGGCATGATCTTCTCCATAATCTGGTGTCAGATGAATTCCCGGGATAAGCAGGATAGAAAGAATCTTGCTTGCTAACTCCTCCCCAAAGAACTGAGCCACCGTGGGAGTGCGCCATGAAGTGCGATCCTGAGAAATAAACTTGAGACTCTCATATTGCTAGGAGCATCCATGCTGATAAAGGTAGGCCAGAGGAAAGGGGAGCTAAGCAATCCATGTATCCTGGATAACATCAATCGAGGATCCATCACCAATCATCCATGAGATATTATCCAAAACCGTCGGAGCGTGCCGGCAGACTTCCTTCCAGAAAGATGAATAACCACAAAGAGACTGGAAGTCCGAAGAGGGAGTCCAGGGCCCATAATGAGCCGCATAAAAGAGCTCTAAACAATGCGGATCCAAGAGGAACCGCGTAGCATGCCTAGCAATCAGCGCCTCTCTTCTGGCTGTAAGAGATTGGATTCTAAGGTCATCTTTAGATATCAGCAAGCAAACAGTGTCCCATGCAAGTAAATGAATACCATGGTCGTCCTGCATTTATGCCGGTGAAGAAAAATAGCTATTGAGATTATGTTCTGCCTGATGGTAGACGTAATGCTACTTGCTTTCAACGGGCGGCGGTGATGACACATTGATAGAAAAAGGATGATTACTGACTACGATCGCACCTACCACCGTTGATACTTAAGGACATTTTAAATTTAAAAAAAATTACCATAGTGTTCCTCGACATCATATACATGCTTTGAAGGGTCTATGATGCATCACAGCTTCCCCTTTCACACTGAGTGTCAAAAGATCCTATCTTGTGATACTACATCCTATATTGTGGACAGCATTATAACCCTGCACAGCGAGAATGCTCACAGTCGAGAAGCCTAAACCATTGAGAAAAGTGCTGACCTAAGCTCATAAATTAAAGTAGTATCTTTTTTATTAGGCGATTCAAGATTGCAACAAGCTTTTCTGTCCAATTTCATGGTGTTCTTGTGTGAGGATCCAACATGATTAATAAAGATAATCACGCCTAGTTTTGATATCACTTATCGCAAATTCATAGTTCAAAAGTTTATGCTGTGAGGAACTGTAAGGAAATTGGGATTTTAAAAATCAAAGATTAATATTTCTTTTTTTGTTAATTATCAATATTTTTAAAATTAAGAATATTCAAGATTTTTCAAAAAAAAAAAATTATGTGCTTCCAACCTAAAATTATCAAAGGCCGACCAGTTTCCTTCAGAATCTGCATAAAATCGTTCGTCTATATTTAAAAATCCATGTAGTATCTGTTTTATTTATTAATGTTAGACTTGTAAAGATCCTTTAGCAATAAAAGCTACCAGCCTGCCTGTGCGTATGCTTTGATAATCGTGCATGAAGCTCTTCGTTCTTTTTTTGAGACGTGCTTTAAGATTCATATTTTGCGGTCATTTCCTCGATCTTTCGGCAAGCTCTATCTCCTTTTCTTTGTCTCAGGCCTGGTTGTTCCGTCCGTTGTCCCCTCTGCTCCCATGGCGTCGGATACGACTGCTGGTGGCCGGGTATCCGGGAGGGGGTTCCGGATGGTGGGTTCATCTAGGTGTCTTCGACTCCCTCGCCGGCGAAGGTGACGAGGCTGGAGTCTTCGTTTCTGGATGTCGTGACTCTTCCGGAGGTGGCCCTTGAAGCGGAGGTGGCTGGATGGCAACAGATGTCCATCCTGGCTCGTTCATTTCCCAAATGGGTTCCGGCAGAAGCGTTTATCAGGAGTTTCGTTGCGCGGAATTATAGGTGAAATTGTCCCAATTAGCATGGCATTCCGGTGCCATGTCTTTTGTTTCGATTCTCTGGAAGCTCGTAATCAGGTTATGCAACGTCAGTGGGTAATAAATGGTCAGGTGATAGAGGTTGAGGCTTGGCGACCTGAGTTCTCACCGGCAGAGGATTCTATCCCGTTAGCGTTGATCTGGGTAAGATTGCCGAATCTTCCCCTGGAATTTTGGAAGGAGGATTTCCTCAAGTCCATCCTGGCACCGGCGGGTGAATTCTTGTGTGTCGATTCTACTACCTTGGTGAAGAACAGGGGAGCATTTGCACGGGCTTGTCTCCAGGTCGATCTCCGTCGCCCCCTTCGGCCTTGTACTCGGGTTCAGGGAATCAACCAGAGGTTTTGGCAGCAATTCGCTTATGAGAATCTCTAGGGGATTTGTATGATGTGCGGATCGCTGCATTTGGGTGGCCTTGCTCTCTTCCGGCTCAATCAGGTGAGGGCGGCTCTGCTCCAGCCCCTGGTTTCGGGCCATGGTTATCTGCTGTCAGATAGAGGAGGAATGCCTCCGGTCCTCAAGTAGCTAGGACGGGGAATCCTCGGATGAAAGCTTCAAAGCCTGTTGCTGTCCACTGTTCTGATTCCCTGATTGCTAAGGAAGGGCAATGTAGGGGGACGAAGGGATCGATTGCAGGCTGGGTGGCTTCGGCTAAGATCGCTCGCCGGAGGTCCTCGTTAGCTACGAAGGTGGTGGTTGATCTGGGAGCAGTGTCGATCCACTCTGGGAGGAAGTTGGAGTTGGTGTCTCCTTGTTTGAAGGGTGTGCCGGTCCTGAGCGACCGTGCCGGTTTTAAGGCAGTTGACAAGGAATTGATGGCTGTTGAGAAGGAAGGCTCCCGGGATTTAAGTCTGAATAATTCTGTGGAGACCAAAAATCCCTTTTCCTCTCTTGGTTTGGATCCGGTTGTTGAAGGCCTATTCAATAATAGGGATGGCTTTCCGGGTCCCCTGAAACGGGCTAGACCTGAGGGATCTGTGGCTCCAAGGTCTTCTCCCAAATTGTTGAATCGGAAGGAGAAAGGTAAGGCTCCTTTGTTGAAAAAAGGGGGAAGCAATACTTTATCGCCAATCAGGCCGATCAATCCCCTTGTCACCAGGCTGGCGATCAGGTGTTGGTTAGGTCATTTTGTGATAGGGGTGCAGGGTCTTCTTTGGAGGCTATAACCGGTGATAATGTTGGCCTGGGTTCAGGACCTTTGTCCCCGATGCAGTCATCCAGCTCGCAGTGTTAGCTATTGAATCCGAAGGGCCTCTGGCCTGTTCAGTAGAGATGAATGATGAAGGCTCCCTGTTTAAACAGGGTGTTGCTGATAGTATTATGATAGAGGACCAGGAAGGGGTCCCAGTTTCCCCCAGCTTGTAGAATGAAGTTTTTACTTTGGAATGTGAGAGGAGCTCGAAAGCTATCTTTTCGATCCTCCTTTGGTAGATTGATTTAGTTATATAATTTTAACATATGTGTCCTTTTGGAAACCAGGTTGTCGGCGATAGTCTGGCTCGATTTCATAGGCAGATTGGCCGCTCTTGGTCCTCTTATGCTATGGACGCTGTTGGTCTGGTGGTATTTTGGCTATTTGGCGTACCTGTGTTGTCACGATTGATGCTTTTCATCAATGTAGTCAGTAGATTAGCCTTGTTGTCTCTGAGGGATCTTCTGACCCCTGGCTTCTATCGGCGGTTTATGCCAGCATGGACTACCGAGAGATGAGTCCTTTGGTCTGAGCTAAGCTCCCTTCTTGCTCATGGTCTTCCTTCTATCATTGCGGGTGATTTCAACTACATTACTGAGGTTAATTAGAAACGAGGGGGCAGACGGGTAACTAATACTTCAGACATCAGTGAATTTAGATCTTTCATTGCTTCAGCTGGATTGTTGGATTTGGGGTACTCGGACCCCAATTTACCTGGTGCAATAATCGTCAGGGTTCTGCTCATGTTTGGGAGAGGCTGGACAGAGCTATGGCTACGGCTAGTGGCTTCATTTGTTCCCTGCGGTTACTGTCACCCATCTTTCTAGGATCGCTTCCAATCATTGCCCTATTCTGATATCCACGGAGGCTGATCAGTACCAGCGTAAGCAGTTTAGATTTGAGCAGTTTTGGACTGCTCATTCTGCTGCTCATACTATTATTTCGCAGATCTGGCATCTTCCTGTCAGGGGCAATGCTGTTTATCGTTATCTCACCGTCTTAAGATGGCCAGGCACAAATTATCCAGATGGAATAGACGGGAGCTGGGGATTTGGTTAGGCAAATTGAACTGGTTGAAAAAGAGATTTGTGACATTCAGGCTAAGGAAGACCTGGATGGTTTTTTGTTGGACTCTGATCTCTCTTCGTTACGGGATAAGCTTGCGCGGCATCACTCTCTCCTTCGTCAGCAGGAGGTTTATTGGTGGCAGAGGTCCAGTTTCAGTGGATTCGTGATGGTGACCACAATACCAGATTCTTTCATCAGGCTACTTTGAAGCGGCGTGCAGCAAACAAGATCGGAGATTAGTTGATGATGAGGGGAATATTCAGGAGGACATCCACTCTATCAGGGATCAGCTACTTGATTTTCTCCAGTCCAGGTGGGCTGAGTCCTCAGGAGAGGGGGGCCCGTTACTCTGGTTCCAAACTCTGGGAAGGTCTCTTCTGTTGAAAACATCAGGCTTGTCAGATCTATTACAGCAGAAGAGATTAAGGCGGCCCTTTGGGAGCTTGGACCGGATAAGCCCCTGGGCCTATGGGTTTCCGCCTTTCTTTATCGTCATTATTGGGACATTATTGGATAGGAGGTGATTCAGGCTATTCAGTCAGTGTTCCAATCTAAACACATTCCTGTAGACTGGAACCAGACCTTTATTTCTTTGGTGCCCAAGCGCACTGATGCCTACCTGCCGCAGCACTTTCGACCTATTAGTCTTTGTACTACTCTATATAAGGTCCGTGCTCGGCTTTTAGTTCGCCGCCTTTGTTTGGTGATCCCCCGCCTCATTTTAGCAGAACAGGGGGCATTTATTAGAGGGCGTTCCATTTCTGATAATGTCCTCATCGCCCAGGAGTTTATGCATGATCTTCAGATAGCTCGGCTAGCCGTTGTCTTATGGCTGTTAAGCTTGATATGGAGAGAGCCTATGATAGACTGAGCTGGGCCTTCTTGCACCGCTCTCTTCAGGAGTTTGGGTTTGACGGTTTGTTCATTGAGTGAATCATGGCTTGTATACAAAGGCCGTCCTTTTCTCTAATCATTAATGGGAGTCCGACTGAGTTTTTTCACTCTTCAGTGGGGATTCGGCAGGGATGCCCTCTATCCCCCTTGCTGTTTATTCTAGCTGTTGACGATCTTTCTCGTGCTTTCTACTAGGCTCAGATAGATCGGCGGATTGTCCCTTTTATGGTAGTTCTGAGGGCCCCCTGGTCTCTCATCTTCTATTCATGGACGATTGCATCCTCTGGGTCAGGCCTCCATTGATAATGCAGCTTCATTCTACTCCATTATTCAGAGGTATTGTCAGGATTCGGGACAGAAGGTTAATTTTCTAAAGTCTTCAATATGCTTTAGCCCGAAGACTTCTAGGGCTACCAGGGAAGCCATTATTAATTTGTCTAGTATATCTTCTCAGACTGACAGGTTTATGTATTTGGGGATCCCTATCATGGGGTCGTCCCCGTTGCTCTGACTATTCCGACCTGAGAGGAGGATTCGTCAGCGTATGGAGGGATGGCAGGTTACAGGCCTTTCTATGATGGCTAGGGTCATCATTATCTATTCGTTCTTTCCTCTCTTCCTCTGTACCTTTTGTTGAACATTGTCATTCTGATCACTTGCCTGAAGAGGATTGATAGATGTTTCCATGATTTTCTATGGGTTTCCATGCAAGAAGGTCATGGTACTCACCTATTATCCTAGGATACGGTCTCATGCCCATTCAAGTTGGCGGTCTCGGGATTCAGTCTCTGATTGTTAGAAGGGATGCCCTTCTTGCTAGACATACATCTAGATTCCTCCTGGAGCCGCATTGTCTTTGGAGTACTCTGATGCAAGCTAGGTATGGGGACTGGATGGTGGCTTCTCTCATCAGGCCGCCTCGGGGATGCTCCTTCTTTTGGAGGGAAGTTTGCCGATTCGGTCAGCTATTCTGGGTAATATATCTTGGATGATTGGAGATGGATCATTGATAGATGTCTTGGAAGATACCTGGATTGCTGAACTTCCTCTCTCCCGATGGCCCTCATATATCAGTATTGATAGCCCTCCCAGTTTAAGGGTTAAGGATTTGATCACCTTGGATCCCCCTGCCTGGCATACCCCCTCGGTGACCTGATTCTTCTGGATGGAGCTCTGTAGGCGTATTCTCTCGATGCCTCTTACTCCTGGCCGGGTATCCGACTCCAGACTTTGGAGAGTTCCTGTCTCTCTAGGGCTCCCACCAGAGATTTGATGGCGATATTTAGGTCAGTGTCGGAGAGATCAGTGGATGCTGCGTGGATTTGGAGGCTTCCCATTCTCCCCAGGGTGCAGCTTTTTATTTGGAAGCTTCTGTGGGATTGTCTTCCAACCAGTGCCCTTCTCTCTCGGAGGGGTCTGTCGATTCAGTCATCATGTCCTTTTTGTAGGTTAGAGGAGGAGTCTTCTGAGCATGCTATCTTCATTTGCCCCAGAGCTAGACAGATATGGTGCATGGTGGGTTATCTAGTCAGGTTGGATGATTTGACTCCCCTCGCTCCACTTTTTTTCTTGATCTACATAGAGGATCTCTTCAGAAAAGTGGTCTTTGGGCTGTCTCGGCTTATCAGATATGGCTTTGAGGCACCAGCTCTCTTCACAGATGATCACATTTCTTCCCCTAGGATTGTCAGGCAGATTCGATCTTTGGTGGCGGACTATGCCCGTGTTGGTTCTGACATCTTTGGCCTCTGGCTCCCTGCTGCTTCGGCAACAAACCGGCATACGGTTTTTATCTCTTGAGCCCCCCTCCAGGGTTTGTAAAAATCAACTTTGACGGGAGTGTCCGAGGTCGAGCGGCTGGTTCTGCTTTCGTCATCCGTGGTCCTCATGGTGAGCTGCTGGGAGCTGGAGGTTTTGGTTCTCTCGACTCCTTTCCCTAAGTCCGAGCTTCTGCGGCTTGGGCCGTATTTCTTATACTGTCCGGACTCTTCATGCCCAGAGGATTCTGATTGAGGGTGATTCCAGGACGATCATCTCTTGGCTTTAGAAGGAAAGTTGCCATTCCAGCCCCGCTAATCCGATTATTTCAGATATTTGGTCTATTCTGGAAGATTGAATGCGCCCAGATCCGTCGTATTTATCGTGAAGCCAATTCTGCAGCGGACTGGGTGGCTTCTTTTATGGCCCAGCATGCTGGTTTGTGGATTTAGAAGCCGGGCGACTTCTGCCCTTCTCTGTTACAGCAAATTATGTATTATGATCTTTCTGAGCTGATTCGCACTAGACAAGTGTAATCATCTATCTTTACTAAAAAAAAAATTAATAATAAAAAAAAAGCTACCGAAGGCTTTTCCAACCATGTCTATGGAGGATGGCAGCGCAAGTGTAGAGGCCCATAGCAAATGTGGATGATGCATGAAAAATACGTTCATGGCAACAGCTCAAAACACAGATCGTCAATGATGATCAATTGGAAAAATAAAACAAAAGAAAACAACTAATAAAGCGAGCCGTTCCAAGCCGCGTGTGCTGTAACGTGTGGACAGGCGCTGAAAAGTCGTTGTCGTCCCCCTCAAGTCGGCAACTAACTGGCAAATAATTATATTCAATGTTTTGAAAATTGAACCGAACAACGAACCAGCTTAATATTTAGGTCACGGATCAATCGGTTTGATCGAATAAATTAGAATGTCGTGGATTTTGAACTAAGATGTCATGAGTTTTCATCTAGGATGTCGTGAGTTTTTAACTAGGATGCCGTGGGTTTTGAACTAGGGTGCCGTGGGTTTTGAACTAGAGTATCGTGGGTTTTCAACTAGGGTGTCGTGGGTTTTGAACTAATGCTTTGTCTTAACGTTTTAAACTAGGGTGTCGTGGGTTTTGAACTAGGGTGTCGTGAGTTTTGAACTAGGGTATCGTGGGTTTTGAAATAGGGTGTCGTGGGTTTTCAACTAGGGTGTCGTGGGTTTTGAACTAATGCTTTGTCTTAAGGTTTTGAACTAGGGTGTTGTGGGTTTTGAACTAGGGTGTCATGGGTTTTCAAGTAGGGTGTCGTAGGTTTTGAACTAATGCTTTGTCTTAACGTTTTGAACTAGGGTGTCGTGGGTTTTGAATTAGGGTGTCGTGGGTTTTCAATTAGGGTATCGTGGGTTTTGAACTAATGCTTTGCCTTAACATTTTGAACTAGGGTATCGTGGGTTTTGAACTAGGGTATCGTGGGTTTTCAACTAGGGTGTCGTGGGTTTTGAACTAGTTGAAAACCCATGATATCCTAGTTCAAAACCCACGACACCCTAGTTGAAAACCCATGACACCCTAGTTCAAAACCCACGACACCCTAGTTGAAAACCCACGACACCCTAGCTCGAAACCCACGACACCCTTGTTGAAAACCCACGATACCCTAGTTCGAAACCACGACACCCTAGTTCGAAACCCACGACACCCTAATTCAAAACGTTAAGACAAGGCATTAGTTCAAAACCCACGACACCCTAGTTCAAAACCCATGACACCCTAGTTCAAAACCCACGACACCCTAGTTCAAAACGTTAAGACAAAGCATTAGTTGAAAACCCACGACACCCTAGTTGAAAACCCACGACACCCTAGTTTAAAACCCACGACACCCTAGTTTAAAACCCACGATACCCTAGTTCAAAACGTTAAGACAAAGCATTAGTTCAAAACCTACGACACCCTATTTGAACTAATGCTTTTTGAGCAGTAAAGCTGTTAAGAAGTTAGAGTTTAAGGAACATAGATGAACCAAAGCTGATGAATCATCAAAAGCTAGCACCAAAGCTGATGAATCCTCCAAAGCTATCGCCGCACCAAAAAGATCATTGATCTTCAGACGAAACCATCCAGTTCTTGAATGCCGATGTCATCGGCACTGAGCCCCTTTCATCAAGGTACGCCAAGGCGGTGATGCTGGTCCAAACTAACACCCTCATGCAGGCCTACTTCTACCCGCCATCTTATGGTAGGAGATCCTGAAAGCCATCGTCAAGCTCATAAATCACAACCTCAACCCCAGACTCCTGCTCCGCGGCACCATCATCCAGGAAGAATGTTTTACAATCAGAAAGAGTTTTTCTACCAGCAAAATCTAAATAAGATGGCGGGTTGAAGTAGGCTGGAGGGAAAATGGCATTTTCGTCTGCACACCAATGATGAAAGGCTGAACAATTTTTAATGGATGTACGATCAAAAAGTAACATTATCCTTCTGCTATTCTGTCTCATCGCATTAGATCATATGGAATCCATGTAAACCAATAAAAAGGAACAGTGCAGCCCACATAAAACTTGTTGCATCGAAATGATGTACAAAGCCTTTTCCAAAAAAAAAGTTTTCTATCATGCAAACCAGCTCTTTGTTTTAGCGTACGTGAGAGCCTGCTTGTAGCCGACTGATTCTTTGCACTTTTCTATCATTAAATTCCCATCTTACTAGAGTCCACGACGCTCATTGGTCACTTTTTATTCTAAAAGAAAACAAAAAAAATTAAAGGCTGATACCTTCCTTCTTCAGGAACCTCAAAATTATCCTCGCACCTTCTAGAAATAGATACGGAAAATCAAAGGTTTTTTTAATAGTATTTTATTACTTTTTCTTCTCATAGAAATATAGATGCAGGTATTTTGTTACAGGTATTCTAAAGTTCTGAGAAACTTTGCTATAGAGAATATATATATATCTATATATTGTTGTTCATCTTGCAAAATCTGCATTTTCTTAATTCTCTCATGTATTCTTTTGATTAAATTATAAAAGGAGGCAATTGGTCAGAACGGATCGAATTGGGTTGGACACAAATAAAGTTGAAAATGGATCAATTGCCTGATCAATCCAAGATTTGAGCCACAACTAGCAATTAAGGGTCGTGCAAGTGGCCTTCCTCCTCTGTCCTTTTCCTCTCACAAAGCCTACTTGGGAAAGAGTAGAAGATTTGAGAGCAGGTATTCTAATCTCAACTTAGCATTAATTAATATCAAATTTGTGTTATAATTAATCAACTAATCCAGACAAAACACCAATCAAGCTAATGTTCATCATGGCATGCTGCATCGCTCCATGTCGGTGGTCCCCTACGGTGCTCCAGTGGCTTCGATTATTCCCTGATATGATTGATTATAGCACAGTTTGCATTAATAATTCGATCCATAACAACAACTAGAAGTCATGATGTAAGATCTTTGGTAGATCGTGTAGAATCCGCCTGTGTGCTGGATCTGGATCCAATGGATGACATTGGTTGATGGGACATGTGGAGGATAACATGCCAAGTGGTGTGGATGCATGCCAGTTAATTAAGGTGGTCCTCCATGGTTTATAATTAGATTAATCCGCATGCATCTCAGTCCGGTGGCGAAGATTCAATCATCTCGGCTCTTGTTTTTGTGCTTGCGTCTCTAGGCGAGGCTTGTTCAGTCAGGGACTCCAAAGAATCCCCACTCGTATCTTTTGTGGGGTTATTGGAGACTCGAGTACGTAAGAGATTGCATGCTCCAACATAATTGAGACCATGATAGTGTCTACATTTGTTTAATATTAGTAATTGGTGGAATGGTGGCAGGGCTGACAAAATTTCTTTCATTATTTCTAAGTTTATCATTCATCTATTCTTTAAAATTATGGCTTGACTCTTGCACAGTACAAACAAAATATTTTATTATATTAAATGTTTTATTATCCAAAAATATTTATTGAAGTAGGCAGTGCTTTAATTATATTTGAAAAGTTTTTTGTTTTTAATAATCAATTATTATATATTTAACTATAGGAAGATTATTAGAATTCTAATCTTCAATTATAGACCTAATTTTTTTTATTCTTTCGCTAAGTCCAATGTGAACCTAGATATTTTTTATTAGATCTAAGTCATGCAATTGATTCCAACTTGACTTGGACAGCAAATGAGATTTTTTATCTTTTAATTGATCCCACTTCGCATAATTTGATCGAAAATGATGTTATGAGATGAAACTTGATCATGTCTCGATCAAGCACGTCCAATTGATTCAACATAATTGAGGCCATGATAGTAACTACATTTGTTTAGTATTAGTGATTGGTGGAATGGTGATTGGACTAGCAAAAATTTCTTTCAATGTTTCTAAGTTTATCATTCATCTATTCTTTAAAATTACGGTCCGACTCTTATACAAGACAAAAAAAAACACTATATTAAAAGTTTTATTATTCAAAAATATTTATTGAAGTAGGCAATCCTTTAATTATGTTTGAAAAGTTTTAATAATTTTGTTTTTAATTATCAATTATTATATATTGGTTATAGGAAGTGTTGCTGCTGAAATCTGTTCTCCGGCTCGGGCGCGATCGGACTGCAGTATGGGCTCCCTCCTGGGCGACCTGCAAGACAGTCCTCATGCGAGAGGCGTTGGGGGTGGCCCTCTGCGGAAGACCCTCCGACGCCCAAGTCAGTGGAGACCAGCAATCAACAAATATGAGAGAAGGATCCCCAGGAAGAGTTCCTCCGAGCTCTCGTGGGAGCTTTCATGCGAAGTGTGAGACTGTGAATAAAAAATGAGCGTATAATAGCCGTACCTGAGAGGCTTGAGGGTGGTAGTATTTATAGGCGGTCACCTGACTTCTTGGACGTGCTCTGGATGAGGTCTGAAAGTTGTTGGAATTCGAAGCAGATTTGAATCAGGTTGTTACAGGGCCGGTAGGATCCGTATCTGGTTAGTTAGAGGATCGACGACTGGGAGGCGAGGAGAGCTGGCCAATGGCTCGAGACTCAGTGGCTGTGTTGTCCCTAGGCCACTATTGTAGGTCATAGGCCACATCTTGGCATGATTCCTTGTTTGGAATCTTATTCTGTTATAGTGAATTTGAACTCTTCGTGCCAGATTCCGCAGAGGTGTTTTGAATGTTGTGGTTCAGTCATCATGGCTGGCGGAGGCTAAGCGGAGGTAGGTGCCGAGGCACAAGGGGCCAACGTGGTAGCCATAAATGCCTTAATGCATAGAAGAAAATAAGGCATTGAATGCCTTAAAGCAGGTGGATATATGTGGCCTTTATGAGGTCATAAATGCCTTGATGCAAAAGACATAGCGTGGTTGCGGAGGCCAAGGTATATTGGCTGAACTATATTTGCCGAGGCATGTTGGCCGAAGTATATTTGCCGAGGCATGTTGGCCGAAGTATATTTGCCGAACTATATTTGCCGAGGCTTGTTGGCCGAAGTATGTTTGCCGAGGCATGTTGGCCGAAGTATGTTTGTCAAGGCATGTTGGCCAAAGTATGCTTTCTCCTCTCTTTCTATTCCATTAAATGCTGGCCAAGTCATTATGACCGTTTCTGCACCATTAAATGCTCCAGCCTATTGACTTGACTGCCGAATATTAATGAGGGGGCCTTTGGGAGAACCGACGCACATGACGTGGCCCTTTTTCCCTTTTGTTCTCTTTCTTTATTATGACGAGACGCTCGTTGCTAGAATGTTGCGCCAGCAGGCCAATTGGCAAGCAGAGCCTTTGGATCGAGCACGACCCCATCGCCAATGTGAGTGATCAATAATGTAATAATGATTTTACCCCTTATCACATGCCCCCCACTCCCTAGTCCGAAGTGTAACTTTGGATATAGTGAGTAGAATTATGGAGCAATCTTATTTGGGGGACATATCATTCGATCCTCTATAGAGGAAGTGTTTATCTCTGTGTAGGTTAGAGAAAGGCCTAGGCGGTCCTCTTGCTGAAGTAAAATAAGGTGCTTTAGTTGCACTAGAGTGTCCAAGAAATTATTCGGCTGGGACGAAGCTTTAGTGTTGTATCACCCGGATTGGCCGAGGCTTTTGATAGTAAAAGATGTACTCCGGCTCTGGCCGAGGCTTTTGATAGTAAGAGATGCACTCCGGCTCTGGAAATTTATTACTCGGTCGTTGCCGAGCCTTCAGAAATATATTACTCGGTTGTTGCCGAGCCTTCAGAAATATATTACTCGGTTGTTGCCGAGCCTTCCAAATATGCCACTCGGTTGTAGCCGAGGCTTCAAATAATAAATTACTCGGTGTTGCCGAGCCTTCCAAATATGCCACTCGATTGTAGCCGAGGCTTCAAATAATAAATTACTCGGTGTTGCCGAGCCTTCAAATAATAAATTACTCGGTGTTGCTGAGCCTTCAAAATTATATTTTACTTGGAACTGCCAAGGTACGGAGATCACTCGGCCCAGCCGAGGATTATAAATATTATATTTTACTTGGTGCTGCCAAGGTACAGAGATGCTCGGCCCGCCCGAGGATTTATACGACATGCTTCTTATTGCAGCTTTCAAAGAGAGTTATAAGAATTTCGCAGGCCTTTTAAAAACTGAATTTAATTCAATTAGAAAGAGCATACTTTTATGGATGATTTTATTACTCGGTTGTTGCCGAGCCTTTAGAAATATAACACTCGGTCATTGGCCGAGGCTCTGGAAATTTATTACTCGGTTGTTGCTGAGCCTTTAGAAATATATTACTCGGTTGTCGCCGAGCAATAATAAATTACTTGGTGTTGTAGAGCATTCCCAAGATGCTACTCGGTTGTAACCAAGGCTTCCAAATAATAAATTACTCGGTTGTGACCGAGGCTTCAAATAATAAATTACTCGATGTTGCCGAGCCTTCAAAGATGCTACTCGGTTGTAACCGAGGCTTCCAAATATTAATTTCTACTCGGTTGTGACCGAGGCTTCAAATAATAAATTACTCGGTGTTACCGAGCCTTCAAAGATGCTACTCGGTTGTAACCGAGGCTTCCAAATTTTAATTGCTACACGGTTGTGATCGAGGCTTCAAATAATAAATTACTCGGTGTTGCCGAGCCTTCAAAGATGCTACTCGATTGTAACCGAGGCTTCCAAATATTAATTGCTACTCGGTTGTGACCGAGGTTTCAAATAATAAATTACTCGGTATTGCCGAGCCTTCTAAGGTGCTACTCGGTTGTAACCGAGGCTTCAAATATTAAATTACTCGGTGTTGCCGAGCCTTCAAAGATGCTACTCGGTTGTAACCGAGGCTTTGAAATATTAATTGCTACTCGGTTGTGATCGAGGCTTCAAATAATAAATTAATCAGTGTTGCCGAGCCTTCAAAGATGCTACGTTGTAACCGAGGCTTCCAAATATTAATAGCTACTCGGTTGTGACCGAGGCTTCAAATAATAAATTACTCGGTGTTGCCGAGCCTTCAAAGATGCTACTCGGTTGTAACCGAGGCTTCCAAAAATTAATTGCTACTCGGTTGTGACCGAGGCTTCAAATAATAAATTACTCGGTGTTGCCGAGCCTTCGAAGATCCTACTCGGTTATAACCGAGGCTTCCAAATATTAATTGCTACTCGGTTGTGACCGAGGCTTCAAATAATAAATTACTCGGTGTTGTCGAGCCTTCAAAGATGTTACTCGGTTGTAACCGAGGCTTCCAAATATTAATTGCTACTCGGTTGTGACCAAGGCTTCAAATAATAAATTACTCGGTGTTACCGAGCCTTCAAAGATGCTAATCGGTTATAACCAAGGCTTCCAAATATTAATTGCTACTCGGTTGTGACCGAGGCATCAAATAATAAATTACTTGGCAGTTGCCGAGCCTTCAAAGATGCTACTCAGTTGTAACCGAGGCTTCCAAATATTAATTGCTATTCAGTTGTAACCGAGGCTTCAAATAATAAATTACTCGGTGTTGCCGAGCCTTCAAAGATGCTACTCGGTTATAACCGAGACTTTCAAATAATAAATTACTCGGTGTTTCCGAGCCTTCAAATAATAAATTACTCGGTGTTGCCGAGCCTTCAAAGATGCTACTCGGTTGTAACCGAGGCTTCCAAATATTAATTGCTACTCGGTTGTGACTGAGGCTTCAAATAATAAATTACTCGGTGTTGCCGAGCCTTCGAAGATCCTACTCGGTTATAACCGAGGCTTCCAAATATTAATTGCTACTCGGTTGTGACCGAGGCTTCAAATAATAAATTACTCGGTGTTGTCGAGCCTTCAAAGATGCTACTCGGTTGTAACCGAGGCTTCCAAATATTAATTGCTACTCGGTTGTGACTGAGGCTTCAAATAATAAATTACTCGGTGTTGCCGAGCCTTCAAAGATGCTACTTGGTTGTAACCGAGGCTTCCAAATATTAATTACTACTCGGTTGTGACCGAGGCTTCAAATAATAAAATACTCGGTGTTGCCGAGCCTTCGAAGGTGCTACTCGGTTGTAACCAAGGCTTCAAATAATAAATTACTCGGTATTGCCGAGCCTTCAAAGATGCTACTCGGTTGTAACCAAGTCTTCCAAATATTAATTGCTACTCGGTTGTGACTGAGGCTTCAAATAATAAATTACTCGGTGTTGCCGAGCCTTCAAAGATGCTACTCGATTGTAATCGAGGCTTCCAAATATTAATTGCTACTCGGTTGTGACCGAGGCTTCAAATAATAAATTACTCGCTATTTCCGAGCCTTCAAAGATGCTACTCGGTTGTAACCGAGGCTTTCAAATATTAATTGCTACTCGATTGTGGCTGAGGCTTCAAATAATAAATTACTCGGTGTTGCCGAGCTATCAAAGATGCTACTCGGTTGTAACCGAGGCTTCCAAATATTAATTGCTACTCGGTTGTGACTGATGCTTCAAATAATAAATTACTCGGTGTTGCCGAGCCTTCCAAGGTGCTACTCGGTTGTAACCGAGGCTTCAAATAATAAATTACTCAGTGTTGCTGAGCTTTCAAAGATGCTACTCTGTTGTAACCGAGGCTTCCAAATATTAATTGCTACTCGGTTGTGACCGAGGCTTCAAATAATAAATTATTCGGTATTGCCGAGCCTTCAAAGATGCTACTCAGTTACCGAGGCTTCCAAATATTAATTGCTTCTCGGTTGTGACTGAGGCTTCAAATAATAAATTACTCGGTGTTGCCGAGCGTTCAAAGATGCTACTCGGTTGTAACCGAGGCTTCCAAATATTAATTGCTACTCGGTTGTGACCGAGGCTTCAAATAATAAATTACTCGGTGTTGCCGAGCCTTCCAAGGTGCTACTCGGTTGTAACCGAGGCTTCAAATAATAAATTACTCGGTAAGCCTTCAAAGATGCTACTCGGTTGTAACCGAGGCTTCCAAATATTAATTGCTACTCAGTTGTGACCGAGGCTTCAAATAATAAATTACTCGGTGTTGCCGAGCCTTCCAAGGTCCTACTCGGTTGTAACCGAGGCTTCAAATAATAAATAAATTACTCGGTGTTGCCGAGCCGTCAAAGATACTACTCAGTTGTAACCGAGGCTTCCAAATAATAAATTACTCGGTGTTTCCGAGCCTTCAAATAATTACTCGGTGTTTCCGAGCCTTCAAGATTATATTTTACTTGGCACTGCCAAGGTACGGAGACCATTACTCGGTTGTAGCTGAGCATTTTAAGATTATATTTTACTTGGCGCTGCCAAGGTTCGGAGACCATTACTCGGTTGTAGCCGAGCCTTCAAGATTATATTTTACTTGGTGCTGCCAAGGTTCAGAGATAGTTACTCGATTGTAACCGAGCCTTCAAGACTATATTTTACTTGGCGCTGCCAAGGTACGGAGACCGTTACTCGGTTGTAGCCGAGCCTTCAAGATTATATTTTACTTGGCGCTGCCAAGGTTCGGAGACCATTACTCAGTTGTAGCCGAGCCTTCAAGATTATATTTTACTTGGCCCTGCCAAGGTTCGGAGATTTATGCTCGGCCCAGCCGAGGTTCGGAGATTTATTGCTCGGCTCAGCCGAGGTTCGAAGATTTGTTGCTCGGCCCAGTCGAGGTTTGGAGATTTCCTATTTCAATAGGTAACTCGGTCGTGCCGAGAATTGGTAAGCAGCACTTGTTTCTTTTCACAATTTTTAGCGACATAATGTGTGGTGATTCATGTTGTAAATTATGAAATATGTGTCGACAAAAGTGTAATAAGGTGAGCCTATAAAGGGCGTACCCTACTGATAATACTTACGGAGATTGTCCGAACTCCACGTTCGAGGGATGGATTTTCCGCTTAGATCTTGCAGCTTGTAGGTCCCCGGTCCAACAATCTCCGCTACTTGGTAGGGGCCTTCCTAGTTTGGTGCCAGCTTTCCTTGCTCCAGCAGTTTGGAGACAGATGCTTTCCAGAGAATGAGGTTGCCGGGCAAGAAAGCTTTTCCTTTGACTCTGGAGGCGTGGTAGCGGGCCACCCTCTGCTGATAGGCAGCTACTCTGATCCGAGCTTTCTCTCTAACTTCCTTTATCATGTCGAGGTTGGTGCGGAGCTGCTCCTCACTAGCTTCTTCTAAGTAGCTTTCCACCCGCAGCGAAGGGAGACCTATCTCCACTGGGATAATGGCCTCTATGCTGAAGGCCATCTGGAATGGGGTTTCACCTATGGGTACTCTCTGGGTGGTGCGGTAGGCCCACTGGCCAAGGCTAAAGCTGGCCGTTGGACTTCTGTGAAGCATGGAGTCAAGAACTCCTTATCTTGGCTTTATGACACCATCCTTCCTCATAAAAGGTGCCTAGGGGGCAATGCGGCAGCCATAAATGCCTTAATGATGGAAGGAGATAAGGCATCAAATGCCTTAAAGCAGGTAGATGCACATGGCCTTTATGAGGCCATAAATGCCTTGGTGCACATAGCGCGTCTATGGAATCCGATCTTCTGTGCCAAGGTAGGGAGAAGGCGAAGACGGTGTCGAGTCATGGTGAGAGGACACCGGAGAGATGGATCAGGCCCGCCGAGATCTGGGGAGATCCTTGTCGCAGCCCCCTTGCGGGACTAGTCTGGCCTCCTTAGGTCGATGTGGGGGGTCCGCGACTCCATGCAGACCAGAAGAAGTGGCTAGAGAAAGAGGAGCTGCGGCCTCTTCGGGGAGGCATGGAGCAGGGCAGCTATAACTAGATGGGGAGCTGTAAGGCGCTCCTGAACCAGATGGATTAGGGCTTGGACCTGCTGGACCAGGGTGGCGAACTGGTCCTGGGTCACTAGGACAGCTGGTGGCGATGGAGTCTCAGCTAGTGGCAGTGGCGGCGCCACAATACTCATCAGATCAGGTCTCTGGGAGGCGACCTGGTCCTGGGCTTCAGAAGTTGCCCTTCTCCGATTAGCCATTGGAGAGGTTCTCTTCCAATCGAGATCCTTGTCTTCTTTCTTCAAGTTTAATGGGACTTGAGGCCCTTCCTCTAGCGCCAATCTGTTGCTACTGAAATATGTCCTTCGGCTCGGGCGCGATCGGGCTGCAGCGTGGGCTCCCTCCTGGGCGGACCTGCAAGACAGTCCTCACGTGAGAGGCATTGGGGGTGGCCCTCTGCGGAAGACCCTCCGATGCCCAAGTCAGTGGAAACCAGCAATCAACAAATATGGAGAGAAGGATCCCCCAGGAAGAGTTCCTCTGAGCTCTCGTGGGAGCTTTCATGGCGTAGTGTGAGAACTGTGAATGAAAAATGGGCATAGAATAGCCGTACCTGAGAGGCTTGAGGGTGGTAGTATTTATAGGCGGTCACCTGACTTCTTGGACTTACTCTGGATGAGGTCTGAAAGTTATTGGGATTCGAAGCGGATTCGAATCAGGTTGTTACAGGGCCGGTAGGATCCATATCTAGTTAGTTAGAGGATCGACGGCTAGGAGGCCGGGAGAACTGCCCGATGACTCGAGACTCAGTGGCTGCGTGGTCCCTAGGCCACTATTGTAAGTCATAAGCCACATCTTGGCATGATTTCTTGTTTGGAATCTTATTCTGTTATAGTGAATTTGAACTCTCTCGCGCCAGATTCCGCAGAGGTGTTTTGAATGTTGTGGTTCAGTCATCATGGCTGGCGGAGGCTAAGCGGAGGTAGGTGCCGAGGCACAAGGGGCCAACGTGGCAGCCATAAATGCCATAATGCATAGAAGAAAATAAGGCATTGAATGCCTTAAAGCAGTTGGATATATGTGGCCTTTATGAGGTCATAAATGCCTTAATGCAAAAGATATAGCGTGGTTGCGGAGGCCAAGGTATATTGGCCGAACTATATTTGCCGAGGCTTGCCGAACTATATTTGCCGAAGCATGTTGGCCGAAGTATATTTGCTGAGGCTTGTTGGCCGAAGTATGTTTGCTGAGGCTTGTTGGCCGAAGTATGTTTGCCGAGGCATGTTGGCCGAAGTATGTTTGCCAAGGCATGTTGGCCGAAGTCTCCTCTCTTTTTATTCCATTAAATGCTGGCCAAGTCATTATGACCGTTTCTGCACCATTAAATGCTCTAGCCTATTAACTTGACTGCCGGATATTAATGAGGGGGCCCTTGGAAGAACCCATGCACATGGCCCTTTTTCCCTTTTGTTCTCTTTCTTCATTATAACGAGACGCTCGTTGCTAGAATGTTGCACCAGCAAGCTAGTTGGCAAGCAAAGCCTTTGGATCGGGCGCGACCCCATTGCCAATGTGAGCGATCAACAATGTAATAATGATTTTATCCCTCATCAGGAAGATTGTTGGATTTCTAATCTTCAGTTATAGTTTTTTTTTTTTGTTCTTTCTAATTCCAATATACACCTAGATATTTTTATTAGATCTAAGTTATGCAATTGATTCCAACCTGGCTTGTACAGTAGATGAGATTTTTTGTTTTTTAATTGACTCCGCTCAGCCTTATTTGATCGGTCAAGTATTGATCCAAGATGATGCTATGCGATGATATTTGATTAGGTCTCAATCAAGCACATTCAATTTGGTTCAACATGATTGAGGTTATGACAGTGACAACATTTGTTCAGTATGAATGATTGGTAGAATGGTGGAAAATTCTTTCCATTTGACAAGGGAAGAATGCAACAGCGGACGACTTGATCAAGACTCGAGCAACGAATAAAGTGATCCGCTTGCAAGTAATATTTTAAGACTCCCAAATCCTTATATATCGCCATGTCAATTTTCAATGGCACCCATTCCATGGATGACCACCTTGTCGCTCTCGTGGCTTTCAATTTACTGAAGTTTTAACCAGCCGGCAACTATGACTCACCGATTCTTTTCTGGGTACTCTTTGGCACGCATTTGTGCGGGCGAAGAAAAATAGCTATTGGGATTAATGCCGGGGCCATTTAAATAGAGCGTAACGTTCTGCCTGATGGTAGATGTGATGCTTCTTTCTTTCAACTGGCGGTGGTGATGACACGTTGATACTTGATAGAAAAAGGGTGATTACTGACTGCGATCGGCACCTACCACCGTTGATACTTAAGGACATTTTAAATTTAAAAAAAAATTACCATAGTGTTCCTCGACATCATATACAGGCTTTGAAGGGTCTATGATGCATCACAGCTTCCCTTTTCACATAGAGTGTCAAAAGATCCTATCTTGTGATACTACATCCTATATTGTGGACAGCATTATAACCAATGTTTTGAAAATCGGATCGAACATCGAATCGACTTAACATTTGGGTCGCGGGTCAATCAGTTCGACCGAATGAACCAGTTTAATCGGACCGGATAATGTTATAATTAAATTTTAATTTAATAATATAAAATAATAAAATAAAAATATAATTTAAATAAAAAATTAAAAAAAATTAAAAACCGGGTTGAACCGATTGAAACCCGGCCGGTTCAATGGGTTTTTTTATTTTTATCGGGTCATATAAAAGTCACTTTAATAATAAAATTGGATCGGACTGATGATCGATTCCCGATTGGACCGGCCGATCCGATCCGGTTTCAAAACATTGATTATAACCCTATACAGCGAGAATGCTTACAGTCGAGAAGCCTAAACCATTGAGAAAAGTGCTGACCTAAGCTCATAAATTAAAGTATTATCTTTTTTATTAGGCGATTCAAGATTGCAACAAACTTTTTTGTCCAATTTCATGGTGTTCTTGTGTGAGGATCCAACATGATTAATAAAGATAATCACGCCTAGTTTTGATATCACTTATGGCAAATTCATAGTTCAAAAGTTTATGCTACGAGGAACTTTAAGGAAATTGGGCTTTTAAAAATCAAAGATTAATATTTCTTTTTTTTTAATTATCAATATTTTTAAAATTAAGAATATGCAAGATTTTTCAAAAAATAACAAATTATGATGCTTCCAACCTAAAATTATCAAAGGCCGACCAATTTCCTTGAGAATCTGCATAAAATCGTTCGTTTATATTTAGAAATCCATGTAGTATCTCTTTTATTTATTAATGTTAGACCCGTAAAGCTCCTTTAGCAATAAAAGCTATCGAAGCTGTCAGTGTTCAGATTCGGCATATCTATAGGGAGGTCGTCATAGCAGTCGACTGGATTGCCGCCAGAGCGGCCTATCATTCAGGTTTCTGAAGCTGGAAGCAGGGCGATTCTTGCCCTCTTATCTTGTCACAAATATTGTACTCAGATATACGAGTTTAATTCATCCTATATTGATGTGATCATTTGTTTGTACCAAATAAATAAATAAATAAATAAAAGCTACCGAAGGCTTTTCCAACCATGTCTATGGAGGATGGCAGCGTAAGTGTAGAGGCCCATAGCAAATGCGGATGATGCATGAAAAATACGTTGATGGCAACAGCTCAGGACACAGATCGTCAGTGATGATCAATTGGAAAAATAAAACAAAAGAAAACAACTAATAAAGCGAGCCGTTCCAAGCCGCGTGTGCTGTAACGTGTGGACAGGCGCGCTAAAAAGTCGTTGTCGTCCTCCTCCAAGTGGGCAACTAACTGACAAATAGTTATATTGCTATTTCTACGGCATTTCCACTGGTCATCTTCATCTCTACTTTTGAGACATGGTCTTCGAACCTCTTATGTATTAGCTTTGAGATCCATCTTACCTCACAGCTTCCCTTTCTTTTTGCGGTTTGAGAGATCCATCCTCCTTTGATAGTCTTGACGAAATGGCAATGATCCTAAATGCCTTTGTGGAAGATATGTTAACAAACTTTCAGAATTTCTAGAGGGAGAGATGTCCATGATGCTGGGCGTGGAGGATGAGCTCAGAAGGCTTCAGAGGAGAATGGAGAGAATAAGTGGCTTTCTTGAATCTGCAGAGCGGAAGGGACTTCAAACGGAGACATCCGTATTTGGGTGAGGGAGTTCAAAGATGTCATGTATGATGCTGATGATATCATTGATCTTTGTGAGATCGAGGGCAGAAAATTATTGGAAGGTCATCCGTCCATGGTACGTCATCCTTCATCTTTATTTTCCTGCTTCGGCTGCATCAAGTTCCGACATGAAATTGGTAGCAAAATTAGAAAACTCAATAACAGGCTAAAACAGATTGCAGAAGATGAATCGATATTACCTAAACTGGAACACTCTAGCAAGATGTTCATGAGAGTAGAATAAATCATCGTCAGACTTTTCCTAATGAGGTTAAGTCTGATATCGTAGGGACACAAATTGAAGAGGCTACTCAGAATATTGTGGAGTCGTTAATTAAAGAAGATAATAAAAGATATCGTGTTTTGGTGATTGACGGAATGGGTGGAATTGGTAAGACCACTCTTGCTTCTAACATATACAATGATAAAGGATCAAAGAGAACTTTCCTATTCGTGCATGGGTATGTGTTTCTAAGGACTTTTCAGAGATAAAGCTTCTCAAAGAGATGATTAGGAACATTGGTGGAAATTATGGGGAGGCTGAAACTAAGGCGGAGCTCATACCCAAACTTTCCTCTATTCTTGTGAAAAGATTCTTTATTATATTAGATGATATGTGGAGTTCGGATGTATGGGAGGATTTGCTTAGATATCCTTTGGAAAGTGCAACAGCTAGTGGTAGGATTATCATCACCACTCGGAACAGAAACGTGGCAATAAATATAAGAGCAGGTATCCACCATGTTAGTAGAATGGATAATAACACTGGGTGGACTTTACTTTGCAAGAAAGTCTTTGGAGATGATGATGCGGAGGAGGAGGAGATCAATAATTTGAGCAAAATCGGGATTGAAATAGTGAAAAAATGTGATGGTCTTCCTCTTGCAATCAAAACTATCGCAGGAGTTTTAAGATCTAAAGAGAGAAGTAGCTTAGAATGGAACAAGGTTCTAAAAAGCGATGCATGGTCAATGAACCAACTTCAAGAAGAACTCTCAGGTGCTCTATTTTTAAGTTATCAAGATTTACCTTCGGATCTAAAACAGTGTTTTCTTTATTGCTCATTATATCCTGAGGACTCTGTAATGCATCAGATGGATCTTATACGTTACTGGGTGGCTGAAGGTTTTGTAAAAGGAGCACAAGGAGATACACTTATGGAAGATTTAGCAGAGGAATACTATACAGAGTTAATTAGAAGGAATCTTTTACAAGTGGCATATGAGAATGAGGGCAGTTTGTGCAGAATGCATGATGTGCTACGTTCCCTTGCTATCTTTTTGATAGGGGATGAGAGTACTTTCTGTAGCAATGATCAATCACCTAACATAAATCCCTTGGTTAAACTTCGTCGCTTGTCGATGGTAAACATGAAGGAGAGACTCCCAAATGTGATAAAACAGCAAACCTGTTTGAGAACTCTAATGCTTGAAAGGAGTCCTGGGATAACGATGATTGAGAATGAACTTAATGAGAATCTGCGTTTTCTACGAAGCATAACCATAAATGACACAGGACTTGAGAGTGTTCCAGGCTGTCTAGGAAATCTATTACACCTCAGGTATCTAGATCTTGATCGGACAAAATTAGAGAGCTGCCAGAATCCATTGGGTGCCTTGTAAATCTGCAGATATTAAACCTGTCAGGTTGTCAATTATTGCATAAACTTCCTAAGACCATTACAAAACTATGCAATCTAAGATGCCTTCGGTTAGAAGACACTCCACTGACTCATGTACCCAAAGGAATAGGCAAACTGAAACATCTTAACCATCTCCAAGGATTTGTGGTTGGCCATAATGACACAGGTGCACCAGACGAGGAGGGGTGCGATCTGGATGAGCTACGATCTTTGCCCCAACTGAGATTCTTGTGGATAGAAAGGTTGGAGATGGCACAAGCAGAAGGAGCTTCGACTCTTGCAAATTGTCACTTTTTGAGGACATTGATTTTATGGTGTAAAATAGAAGTTATCCGGTATATTCAAGATGAAGAAATCCAGAGAATTAACGAGACATGTGAAGGGCTCTCTCCGCCCTCCACCCTACAGACGCTTCGGATCTTTTACTTTTATGGTACTGGATTTCCTGGATGGATGATGTCACCTTCATTGGATGCCTTTCCTAACCTGACAGAAATAGTGCTCTTCATTGTACATCATGCCCACAACTTCCACCACTGGGCTTATTGCGCCAGCTGAAATTCCTTAGCATTCAAGGTGCAAATGCAATCACAACCATCGGACCTGAATTTCTTGGCCCCCGTGCATCATCGGCACCGACAGCATTTCCCAAGCTTCAAGTGCTAACGTTTGCATACATGGAAACTGGGAAGAGTGGTCCTTTGCGGAGGGGGTTAGCGAAGAAAGAAGAGAAGCCCCTAAGTTGCTGTCCTGTCTCAGATCCTTGAGTCTTGTCTTTTGTCCCAAGCTGAGAGCTCTTCCAGAAAACCTGCGGCACGCCACCAGTTTACAACAATTGAACATAGCATATGCCGACAAGCTCACAGAAATCAACGACCTCCCCTCTCTAACAGAAGAGCTCTCAATTACGAAAACTCCAATGTTGGAAAGGGTATCCAACCTTCCCTCATTGAAATATTTGCATATAAGAGATTGCCCGAGGTTGCAGCATGTGGAGAATCTCGATAAGTTGCAATGCTTGACACTAGAAATCTTAGAGGAGTCTACCACTATTGATGATGGACGGACACCACGCCTCCCGGAGTGGTTATTGGGGCTACTCGGGCAGCATCAAAATGCTCAAGCTTCTCTCCAGAATTTAAGAAAATTTCACTTGAAATGCAGCTTACCGCTCCTTAAGACCTTTCTCAAGGATGGCCCCAATTGGCCCATTATTGAGTGGATCCCTGAGGTCATGATCAAAAATTATATAGCGATCAAGCGCAGAAATTTTTGGTCTACCTCTCCCTCATATATTCGGTATACGAAGGCCCCTCCTACCTTTGAAACCCACATTGAGGAATGAGAAGAATCAGACTAAAAGAGTGGATCTGCCATCACTTCTACTTTAGCGAGGTAATTTCTCCTTTCATTGCATATTTGTTTCCATTTTTAATCTCTCCAGCACCTTTAAATTGGTTGGTATGTTGCTTATTATATGATAATCTCCTCTTTCCCCAGATACCACTGCCCGGGACCAACATGCTCAGCATTTGGCCTTTCTTCTCCTTAAATGGTGCTTTTGTTTGGTTTGAATTTGTATTGAGTTTATTCTCTCTCATGTAATTTCTGTTTCCAGGAGTTTTGATATATTTTTAATTTTGTTTCCCTTCCCTTTTTTTTAATGATATTATCATTTGCTTGTGTGTAGCTCTCAGAAGAATTTATATTCAATAAATTGTCATATCTCTAACTCTCTCCATCGCTGATACTTGTTTCCCCTCAATCTTCAAGACCAACTTGATTTTTTCTTTTGTTTTTTGGAGAAAATAGAGAAGCCAAAAACTAGATCAACTTGAATTAATGTAAGAACTTGAATTACTGTAAGGTTGATATGGGTATTCTAACAAGGAGAGCTATTTTAATTCATGGCCTACTGGAATTCTAGATCAACTTGAATTCCAATTTAATTCCATGGCATATAGGAATCAAAATATCATACAAAATGGCATCACTTCTCCATGGATTCCTGACACTTACACATGAGGTGTCATAATATTGATTTTACGAATCTGATCTTTCGGTAGGCTATCAGCTTTTATCACACCTCATATGTTAGCTTCAGAAAATTATAGAGAAGTGATGCCATGATGCCGTAGATGGTATACAAAAATATTTTAGAAGCAAACGCTTAAGGA
The DNA here is from genome assembly GCA_900491605.1 of Calamus simplicifolius. NCBI lineage: Eukaryota > Viridiplantae > Streptophyta > Magnoliopsida > Arecales > Arecaceae > Calamus > Calamus simplicifolius. The sequence goes on along the minus strand of UESW01000311.1, from coordinate 12,061 downwards.
TAAGTACATAAACTTTTGCGTACATGCTTGTCCCTGATCGTGTGGAACTAGATAAACAATCAAAATCTTGAAGAAGATTTGCAAATGAGCTGACATTGTGCATAGTTATGATGACCTTAATTATTTAGAATTCATGTAGAAAATTCTTGCTCAAAAGAGGACTCCTATTCTACTTGGCCTTTTAGAATTCTCGTATTAAAATGATCTAAACATTGTACCTTTGATATCCTTAGACAAAAAATTTATAATGAAAAGCATATTGGTCTATCATGAGATATTTATTCATGAAATAAAAAAAAGCCTTGTAGTGGCTTCTCTTGAGGGCAATGGTGCTGTGCATCGAAACTTTATTAAAAGTAGAAAAGGAGTCAAAGCGAGAGTAAGAGGAGGGTAACAAAGAAGGCGAACAATTTCGGGTTCTCCCACTCAAGAAAAATCATCCATGCAATTTTCATGTATTCGTGATTCAAAGACAGTCAAAGGGAGTTTTTGAGTAAACTAATATCTCTAGCCTGAGACATTTTCGGATGCCCTGACCTCTCTCCAGCGACTAGCCGATGAGCAGCTAAGGTGTCTAACCTCTGTACTTCATCCCTAGAGCCCTTGATTTGGGAGTTATGAGATCAAGATGTAGGAGTCCTGGTTCCTATGCAAAAATGGTCACGGCCGTCTTTAGAGGTTGGAACATAGAACGAAAGGTGTGGGGACGACCGTAAGGTTCCAGTGGCGCCTTTCTTTGACCAGGGTGAATAATCTAGCATTGGGGCACAAGCCTACTAGCCTTGAGTGATCCCATTCCCCTATGGTTATCGGTTCTCAGAGGCTTTGGACTAGCCTCTTCAACGAGTCTTCAATCTACCTTTCCAATGAATTGAATGCTTCATCAATAATAATAATAATAACAACAACAACAACAACAATAATAATATAAAAAAATTAGTGCAATCTTATATGATCTTAAAAACTTGAGTGCAAATTAATTAACAGTAAGTGAACTTTAGTTATAACTCTTTAAACAATTCTTTTCCATCCAAGTGGGACGATGGATGGAGACATTATAATTTCCTCCAAGATTAACCACTTGAATTGTGGGTCAAGATTCCTATGTTGATGACATGTTAATTGTGGGTCAAGATTCCTCCAAGATTAACCACTTGAAGATGGAGTTGGGTAAGTCTTTTGCCATTAAAGATTTGGGACCTGCAAAAAAAATTCTTGGAATGAAAATTATTCATGATCGCAAACAGAGGCTGATTTGGTTATCTCAAGAAAATTATGTCAAGAAGGTACTTGAAAGGTTCATCATAGACAGTACAAAGCCCGTTGGATGTCCACTTGCTGCACACTTCAAGCTTAGCTCAAAGCAATGTTCTTCTAATAAAGAAGATGCGAGAGAGAGATGATGAAAATTTCTTATTCTTCAACTGTTGGTTCATTGATGTACATTCTGGTTTGTACTAGGTCAGACATAGCACATGCCGTTGGAGTTGTCAATCGATTTCTTTCTAATCCAATAAAGAAACATTGGGCAGTGATTAAGTGGATTCTAAGATATCTTAGAGGGACTTCCAGTGTATGTTTATGCCATGGAAAGGGCAAACCAATACTTGATGGGTTCACGGATGCTGACATGGCGGGTGACATTGATTCTAGGAAGTCCACTTTAGGTTATTTGATGACTTTTGCAGGGGGAGCTATTTCATGGCAATCTAAATTACTAAAATGAAGTTATTTCGTGGCAATCTAAATTACTAAAATGTGTTGCTTTATCAACTACAGAGGCTGAACTCATTACCATTACGGAAGCATGCAAGGAGATACTTTGGTTAAAACAATTCTTACAAGAATTAGGTTTGAAGCAAGGGAAGTATGTTCTCTTTTGTAATAGTCAAAGTACCATTCGCTTGAGCAAGAATGCTACTTTTCATTCAAGGTCAAAACATACTGATATTAGATACCATTGGATTCATGATGTGTTGAATTCAAAGGCATTGCAACTTGAGAAGATTCACACTGATGATAATAGTTCAGACATGATGACTAAAGTCTTATCTAAAGACAAGCATGAGAAGTGTAGAGCTTTGGCAGGAATAATTGATTTCTCATCATAAGTCGGAAGGGGGAGAATTGTTGGGCAACCCTCCTTATGCATTTAATTATGCTTGGAAGTTGTGAAATGTGTTGTCTTCAAATTTGTTGGAAAAACACTTGGTTATTTAGTGTTTGCTTGGGTAATCAAAGTTTCTTTGACTACTTGTTTCAAGGCAAACTTGTGGAAAGTTGGTGCATTGGAAGTTGGTTGGTGCTTCATTGGAAGCTAATTTTTTAGGATTTCAAAAGGCTGAATTGAAATAGTGTGCTGAAATTTATAGTTGCTTGAAGAGCTGATGACAACTACTCTCTTTTGACTAGCAACCTTTTAATTTCTATTATTTTGGAGCTTTTGTGCAGCTTCTTCACTTGTCAAAAGCTTCATTTTTGCCTACGAATCCCTTGTCAATTTGTGAGATACATGTGTCTTTTGTAAACACCTACAAAATTAGTTAAATTGGACATCGGTCCCATGGACGTATGTTAATTGAGGGAACCATGTAAAAATCTTTTGTGTTCTTGATTTTGCTTATTGTTCTCTTCATTAATCTAGGCTTATGGGGAACCATTTTTTCCAACACCACTTATATATTCAGTATACCAAGGCCCCTCCCACCTTTGAAACCAACATTGGGGAATGAGAAGAATTAGACTAAAAGCATGGATCTGCCATCACTTCTTCTTTGGCGAGGTAATTTCTCCTTCCATTGCATATTTGTTTCCATCTTTAATCTCTCTGGAACCTTTAAATTGGTTGGTATGTTGCTTATTATATGATAATCTTCTCTTTTCCCTAGGTACCACTGCTTTCTTTTTTTTCAGGAATAGAGCACTAACGTGCTTAGCATTTTGCCTTTTTCCCCTAGGCTTTGTTTGGATCTTTGGACGGAAAGGAAGGAAAGAGTAAAAAAAGGAAAGGGATGGAAGGGTAAGGAAGAGGAAGGAAGGATTGTTCTTTTTATCTTATTTGGAAAAGATGGAAGAGAAAAGAAAGTTAATATCAATTATCTTGTTTAGATAGAAGGAAGAAAAAAGAAGAGAAAGAGAGACATGACAATTGTATCCCTTCAAAATTAAATGAACCATAGGAATGAAAGAATGAAGAGTAAGAAATGAAGGGATATTTTGATATTTAAAAAATAACTTAAACGTTTTCTCCTACCTCATGTTACCCCTTGATTTGGGAGTTAATAAATTTACCCTCATTGAGGAAGAAAGAAGAGGAACAAGTTACTCTCATTCTCTTTCCCTCTTTCTTTCACCTTCCTCCAAACAAAATAATTTATGATTTTTTTATTCATTTCTTTTTCATCCCCTCCATTCCCTTCAATCCAAACAGGTCCCTAAATGGTTCTTTTGTTTGATTTGAAATTTTGCATTGAATTAATTTATTGTCCCTCATATAATTGTTGTTTCCAGGTGTTTTGATATATTTGATATTTTGACATCACATCTATCTATTATATCAGCCCACCCAAAACAATGCAAATGCAAAATATGTGGATTATTATGCCAAGGACGGAAAGAGCATGTTTAGAAATGCTCGCAATAACAGCTCAACATGCTAGCATTGCCTGATAACCAATGATAATGCTCATGGCAATATGCTTAAATTTTATTGAAATGGAACCCTGTAGAACCTTCTTCAATTTTTTTTCCTGAAACTCTTTCCTGCAAGTCTTGAGGGTATGCTAAGCACCGTAGAACTACATTTTCTTCTTGTTAGTTAAAATAGCCCCATTTCTTTATACCTGTAATAATGAAGTTTGTGGACATGCCATTTTTTATCCACTTCGATTAGTAGAAATCCAAATATCTTATCACTGATTCTTTTGTAAATGACCTAAATTTAACCCATGAAATGACACTAATGTGCAAAATAACATTTCCACATATGAATTGAAATGTGTATACCACAAACTGAACCTGAAATACAATGATTTATTCACACTCAAGCATTGAAGAATCAATATCAATAAATGGACTTTCTCTAATAATGCAAATCTCGTAGCATGTCATATAAAATTATTTTGAATTCACATAATATTTCTTACCAACAATATCGATCGGAAGGCCAGCGATGACAAAAAGATCGATCGAAATGAAGGGTCGGGACGAAACCGGCCGAGATGGGGGGCTGGGGCCGAGGGCCAAAGGCCGGCTAGGGGGCCAAGGAAGTGGGAGGGGCCAAGGGGCCAAGGTACCAAGGAGTCGGAGGCTAGGGGAGGGGAGCCGGGGATGCGGGGGGTGGGGCACCGAGGCAGCTGGGGGCCAACGGGGGCCAAGGTGACACTCATGACGATGGGAGATAGGGGCCAGCCGGAGGCCAAGGGCGGGGGCTGAGGCTAGGGGGCAAGGGCGGGGGCCAGGGGCCAAGGGCCAAGGCCTGGAAGGGGAGCCGGGGGGGAGCCGAGGGAGAAGAGGGATCCGGGGTGAGGAGTGGGGCCAGGGTGGCTAGGGACTAGGAGGGAAGCCGGGGTCTGACGGGGTGTCGGGCGGGCTAAGGGTTGACGGGGGGGGGGGGGGAGCAGCAGGGGGGACCGGGTGGGGGAGAAGGGGGGACCGGGTGGCGGAGAAGAGGGCTGTGCGCCCTAGATTGAGCACGCGGCCCTAGGCGAACTAGAGCATGATCGCTAATAGCCACTACGGATCGCTAATCAGCGCGCATTGCTAATCAGTGACGCAGGGTAGTGCGTCACTAATTAGAGATGCCCATTCGCATCGCTGGGACAATCACGAGCATTGCTAATTAGCAATGACTTATTCGCGTCATTAACTACCAACGTGGATTTCTCGTGTTGCTAATTAACGACTACTTAGTGACGATATTTGCATCGCTAATTCATTTTTATCGCTAATTTTTTTGCGTCACTGTTACATCACTATTTAGCGACGATATTTTTTGGCATCGCTAATTGGCATCGCTAAAATCAAATATTTTATCGTGTGACAAAGATGTGCAACATAAGTCAAGTACCAATGATCTTGTAGACTTGAAAGCTATTCCTCCATCTCTAGTGCATGGTGAAAGTATAGAAGATTTGCAGCAACCTCATGATGAAGTCCATGACAACGAGGTTGGTAATGAGGATATAAATAATGTTAATGCGGGAGAGCCGTCAAGTCAAGAAACTCCAACTCTGTCCACTTTGAGAAGGTCAACTAGAGAACGAAAATCTTTCAAAAAGGATTCCACTAATGAATATGTCATGGTTAGTGATCAAGGACGTGAGCCCGAAAGCTATCAACACTACAAGAAAAATTCATTTTAGCAATGCCAAAATGCGTTACTAATGCGTCGCTAAATCGATTTAGCGACGCATTTTGGTCGTCGTTGTAAATTTCATCGCAAACTGCTATACGTTATAGTTTGTCACTAAATAGCAACGCCTAGCGACGCAATGAAATGCGTCACTATTTTGCGATGAAAAATACATCGTCGCAATTTAGCGATGCATTAGCAACTCGAAATTGCATCACAATTTAGCGACGCAATGCGTCGCAAGGTTGCGACACAAATTGCATCGCAATATTGCGATGCATCTTAATGCATCGCAATATTGCAACGCATCTCAAGGCATCACAATATTGCGACGCATTTCAATGAGTCGCAATATTGCAACGCATCTCAAGGCATCGCAATATTGCGACTCATTGAGATGCGTCGCAATTTAGCGATGCAATATGCATCGCAAATGCATCGTAAATTTATAAATTTATTTTTTAAAAAAATTGCAACGAGAAATTTTTTTTAAAAAAAAAATATTATTCAATTTAGCGACGCAATATGCATCGCAAATTTATGAATTCATTTTTTAAAAAAATTGCAACAATTTTTTTTTAAAAAAATAAAATATTATTTAAAACTCTTAATGCAATTTCATTGCATTCAATTGAAACATTATCGCTAAATATCCAAAAATATTGATCAAAATATTCATCACAAAATTTTTGATAATGCATAACATTTCATTTTATTAATAATGAAAAATTTGGATACACAAAATAGAAAAAAAAATACATCAAGAATCCGCACTATCACGATCACGGGAAGGCTGCGGAGGCTGGAATGAACCCTGCAACATTTGGCGAACCAAATCTTGCATCTGACGCATCTGCTCTCTCATGTCTGCAAGCTCCTGCTCCTGCCAAACCTCCTCCGTAATAGATCATCGAATATCGTCTAAACGATCAGGAGGAATATCGCCAGAATAGTGCGAAGTGGAGCCAAAAAAATATCTAGAAGCTTTAGCGCCTAGACGTAGACCCTACGGTCTCGCGACTGGGCACCAACAGCTTCCAAAAACACATCGACTCTCCTCTGCTGAGAATTCAATGGGTGGCCCCCCATCAGGGAGTCGACCTGCGATGCCTGGGACTGAAGCTCCTCGACTCATGCCTTTGAATTATAGAATCAACGATAAATGAATCAGTATACGAACCTGAATAAAGGTTAAGAAATTAAACAGTTATAACATAAGTCAAATTTCTTACCGCAACCTTCTGTGATCGTGCATCGACCCAGGTACTGTCCTTCCTGGTATGTGTCGCCCTGAATAAATTGAACTCACCAGGATCTCTGCCCTCTCGCTCAGACTACAAAAGCAGAAGAAATGATATAAATGTAAGTATTTGCAAATGACTAAATTAGTAATTAAATTATTGATGTTTTCTTACCATACGGCGTCTGTGCTCCTGAATGGAAATGGACCCGCAGTGTGGCAGGAGAGACTCGTGCCACGACCGGCCTTCTTGGATCAACGGTTGTGGTGGCTGATGCGGACCTTCTTTGCCAGGCCTTAGACTGCCACACCTGCTATCAGTCATGTCAAATACCCTCCGGTACATGCACAGGACGATCACCCAATCTCCTCCAACGATGAAGCATGTTGGAGTATCGGCGTGCCGCAAGAACATTCCATGCTACCCTAACGGCATCATGGATGGTTGAGTCTCACGTAAACTTTTTCTGCGTTTAAATAAATAGTTAGTTTAAGAATATATCAAGATTAAGTTATTTTAAATCAATAACAAATTGTATTTAATAAATTTACCTAAAATCTAAAAAATAAAACTCCCTCATGGCCGCAGATACATGATGTCAATCATAGCCAGAGGGATCAGCATGGATCTAGAATATGGAGCTGATCCAGCTCGATATAGAATGCTGCTCAATAAAGTTGCTGCAAAAAAATCTATATTTATAAGTAAATGCTCGGTAACACATAAACATATATTTATAATTATTATATACTTACTGCCCATCAACATCTAGTCAAAGTACGGTGCGGCCGATGTGGGATGAACTCTCAGATGTCTGTGCCGATCGGCTATGAGACTCGAAGGCTGCAGATCTGAACTCTCCATCTCCAATGCTCATGAAGTGATCTGATGCGGCAGGGCCACGTCCTGCTCGCTCTGTCTATCGGCGAAAGATTATCTCGGCCCGACATACTGAAAATACTAAAGAACCATGCAATATAATTACGAATAATGATTGAATATGAAAAAATTTAGCACTTATAAAAATAAATTAAAATTGAATAAACCTCTATATTTAATCAGTGTCATTTGTTTCATCAAATGTTGGTTCAACATCCGATGTCGTATCGGATTGTGATTCTGTGTCATTATCATCGGAAGGAAATCGAACATTTGCATCCTCAATTTTTAGACATCACCATTTGGACCTCTAACTAATGTTTCAGGAGCCCTTATATTATCCTTAATTGCATGCATTTCCATCTTATCCTCTTGAAATATAGGGCACTCAGGTGATTGACTTGATGAACTCTCGTCTAATATGATTGCCGAACGTGGAAGGATTTTAGAAATAGCCCACCAATCTCGCTTGTCATTGCGCAAACTTGGATATCCGCAGTAAAACACTTGCTGAGCTTAGGATGCAAGGATGAATGGTTCATATTTCTGCAATCTTTGGCAATGGTTGACTTCAACTATATTGTAGTCGTTATGAACCCTTTTACCCACAGGAACTGTCAGATCAAACAAATCACAATGAAACAATACGGTTCGTTTTATAGGCCAACCGGGATATTCAACTTTAACCACCTCTACTAACTTTCCATAATAATCCATCATTTTTGCTCCAACACTTTCTCCTTTGACACACACACCCCAGTTCTGCGTGCCTCTTGAAGATACAGTAGAGGTTGTTACGGCCATTGCGCTAGACATTTAATGAAAATATTATCGATTGTGAACCATGGACCGCTTACCTACAAATTAATAAGCTATTCACAACTAATTCAAAAAATAGAAGCCATTATTGCAATTGATTGAGTGATACTACTCACATATTCAAAAAACCAGTAAGCGAACTCCGTTTCTAACTTCTGCCCAATGGCAATTTGACTGATGTTGGGAGTCATCTGTCGTTGTCTATCATAAAACATCCTAAAGGGATGATAACAATTAAAACTTCTGTTAGCAATTAAATAGTGAGGTATATTATAATTTAAAGTAGTGAAGTGTATACTTACTCAATGTATGGATCGACTTCTCTACAGTTCATTAGGATGTAATAATGCGCTGCATTATACTCCGCATCGCTCAAATCTCTTGACTTCTGCCTCCCAAATGAATGACCGATACCTTTAAAAACTGATATTCTACCATCATTAGGTTGTCCTTCGTCCACACATACATCGTCGTTACGACCAAGATTTTGGCTCCTCGTGTGGACGTGACTCTCAAAGTAATGAGAGGAAAAAGCTGAAACTTCTTCAACCATGTGTGCATTGCATATAGAACCTTCAACCTTACCTTATTACGCACATTATTTTTTAATTTCTTAAAGTACCTACATGTAAAGGTAAGAAATAGAATAAACCAACTTTCTCAAAGTGAAATAAAATTTTAAATATGAACATGTACAACCGATTATTAAGATATTTACCTCTCGAAAGGATACATCCAGCGATACTGCACGGGACCAGCTATAGTCGCTTCGTATGGCAAGTGAACCGGTAAATGCTTCATTGAGTCAAAAAAACTTGGAGGAAATATTCGCTCCAGCTTGCATAAAATAATTATTTTTTGTCCTCAAGCCTTGCCATGGATGCAGAAGTAATGACTGCGGCAGATAACTCCTTAAAGAACAAGCTGAGCTTCGTCAATGCCTTCCACACATGGTGCGGAAGCAACTTACGAAAAGCTATAGGCAATAACCGCTGCATGAAAACATGGCAGTCATGACTCTTCATGCCAAACAACTTGAGCTTATGCATATCCACACACCTACTGATATTTGAAGCATAACTATCTGAAAATTTTAACCCTCTAACCCAGTTACATAAAACTTCTCGTGAATTTCTGTCAAGAGTGTAATAGGCTTTAGGATAGGTCCCGTCAGCATTCCTCCTCAAATCAGCTCTTCTGCAGTACTGATTAAGTTTTTCTCTTGACTTTGTAGTGTCTTTGGTTTTTCCAGGGATGTTTAACACCGTATTAAATATGTTATCAAAGAAATTTTTCTCAATATGCATAACATCCAAGTTGTGCCGGATGAGATTTGTGCTCCAATATGACAGATCCCAAGAAATACTCTGTTTCTTTTAGTTGTGTTCTTTATATATATTGCCATTGACTCTATTTGCATCAACTTCCCAAGCATACCTCAACCCCAAATGCTCTATAGTATCAATATATCTGTGCTAGACCTAACCGGTTCGGCAAATTTTATGACTGCTTTGTTCTTCCGAAGGTGATCAAGTTCCGCCTATAAGGATGATTTGAAGACAAGAACTTTCTATGATTATCAAACCATGACTGCTTACCACTCTTGCAATGTGAATGCATCAAAATCATTCATGCAGTAAGGGCACGCCATACGCCCAGCTGCTCCAACCAAACAATATTGTATATGCCGAGAAGTCATTGATTATCCACATCAAAGCAGCTCTCATGATAAAATTTTGTTTCATTGAAATGTCATAGGCCATGACTCCAGTTTCCCACAACATTTTCAATTCGGCTACCAACGGTTGCAGGAACACATCAATCTTTTCCTTTGGATTTGATGGTCCTGGAACTAAAACTGTCAAAAACATTGCAGTATCTTTCATGCACTTCCATGAAGGAACGCTATATACAGTCAGTATAACAGGCCAACAAGAATACTGTCGGCCCGCTTGACCAAATGGTTGGAAGCCATCGGTACAAAGACCTAATCTCACATTCCTTATATCGTCGGCGAAATCAGGATGTCATTGAAATGCTTCCAAGCTTTTCAATCTGATGGATGCCGCATTTCATCTTCTTTAGATTCATGTTCGGCATGCCATCTCATATTAGCAGCTGTAACCTCATGTCTGTATAATCTTTGCAGGCATGGAGTAAGAGGAAAGTAATGCATCCTCTTGTAAGGTACACTCTTCCTCCTACTTGTACTAGCTTCCCCTTCATCGTTGGTGTACCTTGATTGCCCATAAATCTTACAACATCATAGGTCTGAGTCTTCACCCCAATATAACATGCAATTGTTCAAGCAACAATCAATCTTATTAACTAGGAGCCCAAGGCCATGCAACAACTTCTTCGTTGAGTAAAAATTATCTGCTAAAACATTATCATTTGGCAAAACTTTCTTCATTAATCCAGCTACAGCATTGAACGCCTTTTCGATAATCTATATTTTCGACAATTGGAAATGACTCTCACAATCAGGATACAATTCTTGATTTGCAGCACGAAGCATATCATAAAATTGTGCATCTGGATTTGGTTCTTCCATAAATGTATTCTGATTGAATTCATTACCCGATGCATTCATCACCATTTCTTCATATCTGTTTAAATTCGCACATGGTTCTCATCAATGGGAATTGAAACTTGTTGGCTTGTAAAGCTGCACCCATTTCCTCTATTTCACCATGATAGTACCAAATATCATACCCAGGAACAAACCTCTTTTTACACAAATGCGCCTTTACAGTTTCAACATCCCTGTACGCTTTATTTGACGCCTATATAAGTTGCAGGGGCACCTAATCCTAGGCTCATCCATCCATTCAGGTTGGCTACATGCAAATCCAATAAATTCTTCCAATCCATTCAAAAAATCTGGATTAAGCAAGCCATCTTTTAATCTTGCATACATCCACGAGCGAGGTCCGCTCATTTTTGAACTTATACAATTTTCTGGTAAACCAATAAAGAAAACCATAATATAAAACAATATTAGTATTAATAATTTTATAACTAAATTAGTTATGTTGCACATCCAAGGTAAATAATAATCATTTAAAAAATTTATAACAATAGATCAATTTTGTTTTTAAAGATTGCAACCAATTGATTAGGCCAGGCCCAGCTAAAGTCCCTGCTTTGCAAGGCCGCACCACGTGGAGTTCGTAAGACTTCACGAGTATGCAAGTGTCCTAAATTAATTTCACCTTCAGTTCATATCTAAAAGGTAAGGCCCTATCCCATTCAAGATTATATTCTGTGATATGGTATTCTGCTATTCATTATCATCGTTTATGTTGAAATTTCAGCAGCATTTCCCCACATGTTCTCCTAAATGTGTGGTATATATGCCACACTAGGAGAACATATGAGGAAATACAAACCATAATATCAATAGATGATAATTAAAAGCAGACTAACATATCGCAAAAAATAATCTCAAACTGTCCACTAGGATAATTTGAGAATTTGAAAGACTACGTCTTGCAAATTCTCAAACGGGTCTAAATGTTTCAATGCCACGAGATATAATATTCTTAAGAAAAACAATCAAACTTATGCTTGTGAAAAAGTTCTCTTGACTATTATACTTATTTTGATTGTGGTCTATAGTCACTAACTTATAAAACTGATATTATGTCAAAGATAATAACCTTAATTCAATAGTTATGCATAGTAATATCTAATAATACTATGGTTTCAATATTGGACAGGCTGGACCAAAATTTTTCATAACATATCAACCATGGCACATCTATTA
>UESW01000310.1:0-45000 GCA_900491605.1 Calamus simplicifolius | reverse complement strand
TCATTTTATGCAATAATCTTCTTTATAAATATGTTTAATTACTCTTCACATTTTCCAAATACTCAGAGAGTAACATGCTATGTTGGTCACATTGATGTATTTTTGCTTCTGATCTTTCCATGTATTTCAGTTACAATATGGGCGTGATCTCAACAAAAAAGAGCTTGGCAAATTGTGAGAAACTTTCAGTGAGTTCATTCTGCAGGCAAGTACATTTCTTTTCTTAAAGAGAAAGAAGTCATGCTGCTATTAGATTCTTCTTTCCGTATTGTTCCTGTTATATCCACAAAGGGGGAGCCGGGAGGGAATTGTGACAGGATTGATATTTGTTCATTTACTTCTTGGGGTTTCTCATTAATGACTTAGCACTTAAGTCGGACACCACCATGTGGACTTCCTAGTCCACAGGTGACCACAGCAACAAAGAAGGTGATCTATCATGGAGAAACCGTAACAAGTAATTCAATATTGACCTCTCTGGCTATCTATTGTTTATCCAGCTTGCATCTAATGAACCGAAATTATTCAGTCATTGTTATGCTAATCCAATACCTCTAGTTATAGTATTTGTCTTGTATTCTAGTTCTGTTACTTATGCTTCTGCCTTGCTTGCTTGCATTCATGACATTCCTAGTCATAATCTTTGATGTCTCTCTAATTCAGCTTTGACTAGACTTGCAGATTGAGCCAGTCTTTTGTCTTATTTTCAGCTTCTCAGTCTTTAATCTCAATCTGAGATGCAACTATGCCCATGCTTAATGTAGCAAGTAGTAACAACCATAACTAGTTGGTTTGCAAGATCCCCTCATTTTACTCTTCAGTTGGCACTTAGCAGTTCAAATTATTGTTTTGTTTAGTTTGTGAAATTTTTTTCCCCTTAAAGAGCCATGACCCTTGTTGGAGCCGGTCCATTTTTCCAATGTTAGATATTGCTGATGAAATAGGAAAGGGGCCCAAGGTAAGAACTGACAGTCATTCTCTCTCGTATGCTGTTTTTCAGACGCAGGTTGGCATCTGTTCTGGTGAACCTGAAGTTTGCCGAGCATTTAAGGGAGGCTGTGACATACATTGAGCAGGGGCATGTGCGGGTAGGACCAGAGACGGTCACTGATCCTGCATTCCTTGTGACGAGGAACATGGAGGACTTTGTGACCTGGGTGGATTCTTCCAAGATCAGAAGAAAGGTGATGGCGTATAATGAGACATTGGATGATTACGACACATTGAATGCATAATGCAAGTTCTTTTCTGATTAAATTCTCTCTTTTGAGAGGCTAGGCATGAATGTAGCCATGTACTTTCTGAGGATTTCTTAAATGTGCCAGTATCATGTTGTGAATTGTAATAGTGAACCATAAATTTTTTTTTTGACACAATTACTTTAGTTGCCTACTCTTGTTACGGATCATGAGTCACAGATCAGAGCAATATAAGAGGAGCTATACTTATGTTCCTTTCCTGTCTCATGATTACTTAAAATTGCTTGATCGCTAGATAGGCTTGGCAAATACCTATTTGGACAGATTTTTTGACCATAGAATCGGATCTACCATAAGATGGGTTGAGGTTGATAATTCAGAAGTAATTGGTGGCAATTCTAGACTGCTGCGAGTGGCACCTATCGCAAGTGATGAGGCTTGTGTGAAAACTGTGCAATAATGATCTGAATTCCATTATAGATCTCAAGCCAGGCACCTCCTGATTGATGTGGATAAGGTAAGCTGGCTGCATTTGAAATTCATGGGGTTAGATGGTACGACCCAAAACAGTCATATGATGGTCTGGGGTTGTGTTGAGGTCTGTTCATGATTTTGTTTGTATGATGAAAAATCATTGGTTGAATCTATCCGGTTCAAATGGAACTCCGCACTAGAGGTTCTATTGAAAAGATCCTTGAACTAGAGTAATTTTGTTATATTGAGGATGGTTTCGTGCTGTTGTCCTCAATTCAAAGGGTTAATGGTATAATTTGCATTGGCAGAGTTTGCGCTTATTTACTCCCATATCACAGAGGTAGGATGATGGGCAGTCTGCTTAAACTTTTTGGCTATGACTTCCTTTTAGAATGACAAGTGTTGCAATGAGAAAAAAGCCTGATCTGGGGAAATTTGTCTGCAAAAGTCTGTTTCAGTTGAATATAATTTACAATTTGATTATACTTTTTGATATTATGCATGCTGTTCTTCTGTCTGGCAACATTTGTATTAAATGGAAGTCTTGCAAAAGAACTTGAAACAGTCAAAATGCCTAAAATATCACCTCTCTTTAGTGCTCATCCATGACAACAGGCTAGACGAAATATATCGACCTAGCAGGTGGGAAAAACCACCCTCATATTCCTTGCGGGTGATCTGTAAATTTTGACTTTTGTTATTCAAACCATTAAAGATGATGTCCTGATGGTTTAAACGCAAACTATGCGATTCAAAAACATCCCAAGTGAATCGAAGATAACCATGGTTACAAAAATGGAAACTGATTTATTCAGTGGCAATGTTGCAACAAAGCTAACAACCACCAGCCAACTGATGTAGAGGTTTTTACAAACGCATGATTCCTTCAAAAGATTGTGACTAATTCACTAATCAGCAGAAATGTCACAGACCAGCATCCTAGATCTTGGTTTGGCTGATGCCATTGTGTTATAACTGACCATCGTCCTTGTTACAAAGTTATACAATTATCAATATGGGGACAGCAGTCATGTACATAATAACTATAACAGACTAGCGTGTGGTGAGGCTAACCACTGAGTAACCACAAGATACCTGTAACTCTATTGATGGGATTATCCATAGGAAGAAATGGGAGCAGATGTGGTTCTTACAAAACTCACATCTGCAAGCAATTGGTGGTGGGTTGAGATCATGATTGTCAAAAACCGCATCGGTTGCAGAGGCTTAGCATGGGCATAGTTCTTGGTTCAACTTGAATTGTTTTATCTTGCGTGTCGAGCAAGTATGCAGTGCACATTTTATGCAGAATTAATGCCTATAACTCGGAGAAATGGAATAGAAAAAGGGACCACTTTTACCACCAATTAGTATTCAGATATGAACTTTAATATTAGCAGCACCATGCTTGAAAGTTTAATGTAATAAAAGAAAAGGTGAGGTCAGAACCACCAGCCACATAAGAATTTCTTATTAACATGACAAAGTTTGATATATATTATTAATTGATTCTTTAAGATTAGTGGTTTGTTAGCATTGTATGCGTGCTTAGATTTATTGAACATCACTTGTTTGAATCGAATCTCTTTATGTAAATTATTTATTTGATCAATCAATAATCATTTTTTGTGGAGTCCAGAGTACTCGTAATAGAAAATAACAAAAGGTAACAATCATTATTCACAAGGTTCAATTTACATATTCCTTAAAGATGCTGAGGTCGGGCAAGTGAATGACTCTTTATTAATTACTGATGAGGGTCAGCTTCAACCTCAGCCAGTTGATCTCAGCAACCTCCCAAGCAGTGCCCTAGCAGCCACACTGTGGGGTCCACATGCCTAGCTCCTATCTGCACGTCTTTCTACTATTTCCATAGGACAACAGACGTGCAACGTGGAAAATACATCTGGCAAACACCGTAACGGCTGTTAATATTCTGCTTGCCTGCAACAGTCTGCAGCAACCGTTCAAATCAAGTGGCTATTCACTCTGACGGGACTTGACCCATCAACTATGCAGCCATCCACCTTTGACGAGACATGACCTATAGCTCTGATATGCCACTAAGAAGCAAGCCTCACTATTGCTGTCCCTATCATAAATGCTATGATAGGTGGTTACACCTCAAGTCTCATAGTCTTTAAGCATCAATAAAATGGGTAAAAGGAACCCCCGATCAGGTAACGAACTCACAACAGCTCCTAAATGTTCATATGCTTATACATGCACACAGAGAGCACTTCTCTAAGCCTCTCTCTCTATTTGGAGCTTCCTCAAGCTCACGGTTGTTGCCTAGAACACTGATTGAGTGTCAAAGGGTCCCTGCTGGAATTTCTGATACTCGGGACATTTTGCAGGCTCCCGAATGAGAGAAGCTCGCCGAAAGATTCCGGGCTCGCTGGAGAAGGCGACTGGACGCTCGCGGATGTTCGAGGAGGGTGATTTGGCTACAACAGATTGGCATGCTAGGTAGGGGGCAGAGCATGGATCGTCAGCGATGCTAGCTTGCAGATCCTCGTCCTCCTTAGATCAAAATGATGGATCAATAAGATGGTGATGATAAGAACCCAAAAGCTTCCGCCAGTTATGTTGGGGGGCAGCCTCAATGAGCTGAGCAACATAATGCCAGCTGCTCTACTCCACCATCATCATCTCAGTCCACTTAGGTGGACCAGCTCGCCACCATCACCTTGCAAATCCAAGCGTTAAGCTGTCCAAAAGCTCAAGAGCATGTTCTATGGCCACACAGTAGCAAGCAAGAGCAACCTTAAGCTCAAGCTCATTAGCAAGAGTAGTGAGAGCAAGCTCAAGCTCATCAACAAGAGCAAGCTCAAGCTCATCAGCACGAGCATCTTCAAGCTATCAATAAGAGCACCTTCAAACTCATCAACGAAAGCAACATCAAGCTTATCAACAAGTACCACAATCCTGAAGCCCCCTTAACGAGGGCACTGGCACCTCCCACCTCCAGTCGATATGATTTCCTAGAGGGCAGGTCGCCAATATGTTAAAATATTCAAATCAGCAGAAGGAGACAAATTCTCCCAAAGATATTTCACAAAGGAGCTTTAGGCCACCCAAGAAAACTGACAAAATCAACTCCTCAACAACCCTTGGGGTTCAAAAGGCTCCTAAGCATGGTTTTAGCACCCTTGAATCATCCTTTGGGATTCAAAAGGCTTTTGAGCATGATCCCAGCACCCTCGGGTCATCCTTCGGGGTTCCAAAGGCTTTCGAGCATGGTCTTAGCACCCTTGGGTCATCCTCCGGGATTTAAAAGGCTTCCGAGCATGGTCCTAGCACCTCGGGTCACCCTTCAGGTCCAAAAGGCTTCCGAGCATGGTTCCAACATCCTTGGGTCACCCTTTGGGGTTCAAAAGGCTCTTGTCAGCCTAAACCTTGCCTCAACGACATCATCACAGCCTCAACGACTTCATTTCAGCGTTAGCGGCTTCAACTCTGCCTCAGCGGCCAATGGCCAATCCGGAAAGGCCCTAACTCAAATTATACATTTGCAACAGATTGTTGGCTACCCTCAGCCATCCAGGAAGTAGACCAAGTCAACTCACAATTGGAAGAGACCAACTCACAGTTGATGGCATCCATTTCCAAATTTCATGTCAAAAGATGAAAACCAAGTTAACTCACAGTTGGGAGAGACCAACTCCTTAGCTCACATTTGATGGGCACCCACTTTCGAATTTTATATCAAAAGATGAAACCAAAGTCAACTCACGATCGGAAGAGACCTACTCTTCAGCTCATAGTTGATGAGGCTGGTCGCTCCTAGCCGACCATAAAGATCCAGCCAGCTTTTCGGGTAGGACTCCAATCTGTTCGGTCACCCAGGCTGCACTCCATCTCTGCCTCGATGCTCATCTCTGCTTGAGTGGCCAATGGCCAACTAGGTAAGGCCTTAACAAAATTATACACTTGCAATAGATGGCAACAAGTCACCCTCGATAAGCCAATTAGAAGCCCCAAGTTAACTTATAGTTGACAGGCATCCACTTTTAGACTCTGCGTCGAAAGAGAATTGCTGGCTACCCTTAGCCAATCAAAAGTAATCAACTTACCTTCAATATTGCTTAAAGTTTTTTGAGCAGTCAAATGCACAGCTTCAGAGAGCATGCAGATGTCCACACAAGGCAGATGAAAATTATCCAAATCAATGCAAAAGAAAAAAGATCTCTCTACTCAGAAGGAATCAGCGCTAAAGCTAGCATGAAAAGACAAGTGCAAAGATGAAAAATTCTATACTCCTTTTGCTTGGCGGATGCAAGGCACGCGGTCGCACAAGCTCAGGAGTGTGGGAGGTATCTGATGGGGCCAATGGACCCCATAGTCTAGAATGATCACATCTAAACTCGATCCCCAGAATCATCCTCTTTCTACCTTGGCTAGCATGTCTCAGCCAGCCAGCCTCGGCCTTGGCCAGCATACCTTTGCTAGCCAGCCTTGGCCTCGGCCAACATACCTCGGCCAGCTTCAACGTCGGCTAGCATACCTCGGACAGCTTTAGCCTCTGCTAGCATACCTTGGCTAGTATACCTCGGCCAGTATGTCTTGGCCAGCCAGCCTCGGCCTCAGCCAGCTTCAACATACCTCGGTCAGCTTTAACCTCGGCTAGTCGGTCTCAGCAACCTTCTAAGCATTGCCTTAGTAGTCACACTGTGGGATCCACGTGCCTAGCTCCTATCTGCACGTCTTCCCACTGTCCGTATAGGACAACAGATGTGCGATGTGGAAACACATCTGGCGAATACCGTAACGGCTATCAATATTCTGCCAGCTTGCAGCAACCATCCAAATCAAGTAGCCACCCACTTGACTGAACTTGATCCACCAACTATGTAGCCATTCACCTTTGATGGGATATCTAACATGCCACTAAGAAGCAAGCCTCACTATTGCTTTTCCTATCATAAATGCTTTGACAGGTGGTTACACCTCAAGTCTCACAAACTTCAAGCATCAATAAATGGGTAAGAGGGACCTTCGACCAGGTAACGAACTCACAACAACTCCTAAACGATCATATGCTCATACATGCACGCAGAGAGCACTTTTCTAAGCCCCTCTCTTTCTTGCGAGCTTTCTCAAGCTCACGGTTGTTGCTCAGAGCACTGACTTGAGCGTCGGAGGATCTTCGCCGGAATCTTCGGTCCTCGAGACTTTTTGCAGGCTTCCGAATGAGAGAAGCTCGTCGATAAATCTCAGACTCGCTGGAGAAGGCGACCAGACACTCGTGGATGTTCGAGGAGGATGATTTGGCTATAAAAATTACTATCCTTAGGAGCTTTAGTCCATGATTTTATCTTTTAGAGATTTGATTAGATTGCAAGCTCTATGAACTATGAGAATGTATTGCTCGTAAGACTTGTCTAACAAATTCTCCTTCTCTCTCTCTCTTCTTGATGAAGAAGTCATTCTATTTCCTTTTCTCCTCCTTTCCTTTGGTTATGCATTCTTAAGACTAGTGAAAGCTCCTCAAATGTGCCACTCTTTTGACTGAGTGCTAAGGGGTCTTGGTGTCCCATGGAAGAAAGAAGAGTGGGGTGGCAACCTTTCGTAGTCACTCTCTCTTTAGGAGTCTTACTTGGACTCTCGTCAATAGATGAAGGGTGGTGCCCAACTATAGTGGCTGTGCCTTCCTTTGGAAGGGCTTCCTATTTGGGATGCTCCACAAGTAAGAGCACCAACCTTGACACTAGTTCCCATTTAAGTCCCATTTAAGCGACTAGTTACCCAAAACCAAGTCTTTCTTGACCTGATCTAGTATAATTCAACTTTTCTAGTTGCTTCGTTAGCCCAATCTCTTCTCTAATATGATCTAGTTTAATCCACATGACCAAAAACATCATGGACATTTAGTTCTTTATTAGAAGAATATCATTTATATATGACATTAGAAAACTAATGTTAGGCCCCTCAACCTTGCTCTAGACCTTAGACTCCAAATTTTGTTAATTGATGAATAAAATCTCTTATTGTAGAAGTCTTATTTAAGGTCATAAGTTATTTCGATCAACTTATAGGCCATGTTTTCCTACTTTATAGAGAAAAATCTCTTTACTTAAACCAAATATACGTGCTTCTTGCCAGATTTTGTTCAAACTTATATTTCTTGATTGATTGATAAAATCTCTTATTCTAGAAGATTTATTTAAGGTCATAAGTTATTTTGATCAATTTACATATCATGTTTTCCTATCTTATAGAGAAAAATTTCACTTGAACCATATATATGTGTTCCTTGCCAAATTTTGTTCAAACTTGTATTCCTTGATTGATTGATAAAATCTTTTATTCTAAAAGGCTTATTTAAGGTCATAAGTTATTTCGATCAATTTACAAGCCATATTTTTTACCTTATAAAGAAAAATCTTTTTACTTGAACCATATATATGTGCTCCCTGCCATTTCTTATAAAGGAACATATTCTTAATATCTATTTTTTAGTCATTATAGTTTTTAAAAATTGTTATAACTAGAAGAATTCTATTAGACTTTATCATGGTCATGGGTGAAAAAAAATTCTTCACAATCTATACTAAAAATTCTAACAAACTTCATTTGCCATAGATAAAAAATTTTTCTTATAATCTGTACGTTATACCAAAGTGTACTTTTTGCCTTCAGTTGAGTCTTAAAAGTTTCAATCTTCTCATCCTCACTTCTTTGTCTCTTGAAGATCCACTTACATTCAATTAGTTTTAACCCTTTAGGTAGATTTACATTGTGCAAATGCTATTTCCTTTCTGGAATCTATTTTGACTCCATTACCTCTTTGGAGAAAATGGCATTAAAAAGTGCCTCTTCATCACTATAAGGTCTAACTCCATGCCTTTGAGAGTAGCTATAAGTACTTCATTTTAATAGATGAACTACTTAGAGTATTGCCCTACTCTCTAGCTTCTTGTTAGATTTGACATCTTGATAGAATGACATTGTTTTGAATTTGAGATGTGACAACTTTCCTTTCTTCCAAATTCACATTCTAGGGATCATACTCAGATGGTCTACATACAAGTCATTTTTCTAAATGCTACAATTCTACTTATGAACACTTTTTGGTTCTTTCTATTATAGAAATAATATTCATTCTTCTTTCATGGTATCCCATAAAAAATAGCACCTCGTACTTTCAACTCATTAAGGTTCAATGTTTTTATATATGTGGAGCAACCTTAAACTTTGAAATATGTTGAGTCTTTTTCCTTCATATTTCAAATGGTATAATTCTTATTAACTTAGTTAAAATATAATTTAACATACAAGCAACACTTTGAAGTACATAATCCTAAAAGAACATAAGTAATTTTGGATGAGTCATTATGGACATGACCATATCTATTAAGGTCCGATATTATCTTAAAGCTATTCCATTTTACTAAGGATACCTGAAGCAATCCACTAAAAGACAATCTCATTCTCTCTCAAAATGGAATAGCTTAGAGACAATATAGAGATGTAAATAAAGTAATCCATTTTGCCGTGAATCTTATCAATATAGAGTTTCAATTCAAAACGAAGCAATCCACTAAGAAGTAAGTAATCCATTTTGCCGTGGATCTTATCAAGATGTAAATGACCAAGTCTAGCATACCATAAATAAGTAGAATTAATTAGATTGTCTTTTTTTTGAGTCTCCTACAAAATATATTTGTGCATAACTATATCTTGTGAATATGTGTTACTATAATGTATTTTACACAACTAACCTATGATCATTAAGATTTAAAGCTGCATCTCTTGCAGCTAGCACCAAAAACTATGCACTGGATCCTATTTTAAGCTGAAGCTTATTGTCTTTTAAGAAATGAGTTCTCTAGAATTTCTGCAAAGAATTACAAGTATGCAACGATGAGTTAGAGTGTAGAATCCAAATATTAGAAGGTCCATTAAAGCTATTCACCTTAATTAACATGTATACATCCTATATACCTAGGGATGCCCTTTTATTCTATCATCATACCATTACGATTGACATTGGTGACACTTAACTTTATATCCTAATGCTATATGCTATTGCTCAAAGGGTTTGTCCCTAAGATGGATAACTTGAACCACATTTGAATCATAGTTCAACTTGTTAGTTTCAATCTGATTTTAGTTGACTTTAGCATCTTATAAGTGCACCTTCAAATTGACCCTTTATTAACTCTGAAAGCACGAGGAGAACAACTTTTTTGGCCTTATAGTTATCCCAATGTCACTAAAGATAAGTAGCATTAGCATTATTCATGGTCTCTCTATGAGGTGGCTTTGGTAGCTCTATTGTTTCCAACACCTTGAAGACATTTTAACTCATCATAAAGTCCATAATTTTTTTATGCCAACTTTTGTCGTTACTTGGTTCAACTAAGCAATCATTAGTCATGATAGTGATGTAATGCTTGTAACCCCTAGAACATGAAAATAAATATTCACTCAATGACAACCAAATGTATAGAAAGTAAGCAACTCATAAAGCATGATCAAAGAGAAGTATCATTGAATTAGGATTTTTGACTCTTTAGTGCCATTCAATCATAGTACGATATAGCCCTTTTAGGCATCAACTTAATAATGAATCTTGTGAAGCTTTTTATCCCATGGTATACTCACTCTCATGTGCATATTGTGAGCAGAGCTAATTTGATGGAGTGAGTTGCAACCAGTATTACATATGTGACTGAATACTAATGTTTGAGCAATTTTATGATGCTTTTAGCTTTTTATGGGTAGTACCAAATAATGACAACTTAAAGGATATACGGGCATTGTGCAAGGGCATAAGTATGTTATGTGGTGGAGATTAATAGCTGAGATTGAAGCTCTTTTTCTTTAAAAATAATAAAAAAAGCAAAATCATAGATGTAGAATACACAAGGGAAATGAGATAGATAAGGGAAATAGATGTAATTTGATAATGTTTTAAAATGCTAATTACCAAATCAAATAAGTATAATTTAATAAAACTTAAAGCATATTATAGTTAACTATAACATTTCAATTCACAGAAGTGTTATTTATATTTAATTAAATTAACTATAACATTTCAATTCACTCTCATGTGCATATTATGAGCAGAGCTAACTTGATGGAGTGAGTTGCAACCAGTATTACATGTGCTTGAATACTAATGTTTGGGCAATTTTATGATGGTTTTAACTTTTTATGGATAGTACCATAAATAATGACAACTTAAAGGATATACCGGCATTGTGCAAGGGCATAAGGATGTTATGTGGTGGAGATTAATGGCTGAGATTGAAGCTCTTTTTCTTAAAAAATAATAAAAAAAGCAAAATCATAGATGTAGAATACACAAGGGAAATGAGATAGATAAGGGAAATAGATGTAATTTGATAATGTTTTAAAATGCTAATTACCAAATCACATAAGTATAATTTAATAAAGCTTAAAAGCATATTATAGTTAACTATAACATTTCAAGTCGTAGAAGTGTTATTTATTTTAATTAAATTATAGTTTAAATCTAAATTCTTAGTAGGTACGTGCATCTGTATGTGGCTTATAACTAATTTTGTACAAACGTCTGCATAATCTTAAGCCAGGAAATCTGACCCAAACTTTGAGGCCAGATTGATCGACAGGCCACAAATCTCTTGCCAGGCCTGCCCAAAATTGGGCCAGACAAGACATGACAAGCTTAGTTTGTTGAAAAAGTCTTGCCCACGGCACGCATGGGAGGCTAATCCACGGGAGCTTCTATTGGCGCCCACAAGAATCCTCTCAGCACCCGCATTTAAAAAAAAAAAAAAAATTTGCTAACTACACCCACAACTTAACTCACTACACCCACCCATTTTTTTTTAATCCCTAAATTACCCCCACCCCTTTCACCCCTCACAATTTCTCAGCACACCCCCCACCCCTCCCCGTTTTCATCCGCGCCCCCCCCCCCGCCCTCCACCGATCCTCTCCTCCTCTCCCGGCGGAGCTCTCCTCCCCTCCCGGCGGTTCTCCGGCCAGGTGAGTATTTTTTTTTTACTTACCTCCCATGCGGCGGTCCGGAGCGGGTTGTCCGGCATGGGAGCTCCCATGCCGGCGGCGGTCCGGCATGAGAACGAGGAAGGGAGCCGGCGGCCCGCCGGCTCCCTTCCCCGTTAAATTTTTTTTTTTTTTTTTGTGAGTGCCGGCGGCATTCCCGCCGGGAGCTCCCTCTCCGGCGGGTTGTCCCGGCATGGGAGCTCCCATGCCGGCGGCGGTCCGGCATGAGAACGAGGAAGGGAGCCGGCGGCCCGCCGGCTCCCTTCCCCGTTAAGCAATTTTTTTTTTTTTTTTGTGAGTGCCGGCGGCATTCCCGCCCGGAGCTCCCTCTCCGGCGGGTTGTCCGGCATGGGAGGCATGGGAGCTCCCAGATCGTTAACAGTAAACTTATTAACCCACTTGCACATAACACTACTGAATTTTGGCAATTGCACTTATTGGCTTGTCATTCTTGGTCAATTTAGTCTTATAATTCATCAATGTAAATCTGAATTTTTTGTTCAGTTTCGTCATATAACTTGTCTACTTGATTTGCATTTTGATTGACGTATATGCTGATACTCAGTTTCAGATATGGATGCTGGTTCCTCGCGATTTAGACCCACGGCGTCAGCCAGAAGACGTCGTGCCGGTCATGCTGAGGCCGAGGTTCCTGCTGCACCATCGCCCCCTGCTGAGACGTAGACGAGGACATGCCCGCTATGGACGTTGAGGGTGAAGCTGTCGGGCCATGTCCAGGAGGTCCAGAGGATGAGTCTGTCCTGAGTAGTTTCAGGACACATATAGCAGCCTCGATCTGGAGGCAACAGGTATTGTTTAATTGCTATTGCATTTTACTTTCTTTAATGTATCGTTACGATGCTGTGATATAAATTATTAATGGCATTTATATTACAGGAACGGGCTCCACTGAAGTGCATGAACCATGCTGCCAAGGTAGCTGAATGGCAGTGGTGGGCATCAGGCAATCGAATAGGAAGTTCAGGGCAATCATAGAGCAGTCGGGCCTTATAGATCTAGTGCACTCCTCTTATCGGTTCACCGATAAGATTCTTGTCTCGGCTTGTAGAGAGATGGCAGCCCGAGACGAACACCTTCCATCTACCCTATGGCGAGATGACTATTACATTGGACGATGTAGCCGCCATCTTAGGGATTACTGTCACGGGTTCCTCAGTGTCATGTGAGAGGATGAGCGATCGGGAGCTGAGGACATCCTTGTTGAGCTATTGGGTGTGTCAGATACAGATGCGCGTCAGGAGGTTCTATCTGTACGTGGTCAGTCTGTTAGGTTAGAGTGGCTGAAGAGTCATTTTCACACTGTATCTGATAGAGATAGTCATCACAGGATAGAGTGTGCAGCGCGGGGGTATTTGCTATTTTTGATAGGGTGCACACTCTTTGTTGATAAAAGTGGAACGAGGGTGCCTATAGCTTATCTTGCTCTATTTAGGGATTTGGATAGAGTGAGATCATATTCCTGGGGTGCCGCTGCCTTGACTTTCTTGTACCGTCAGCTGGGGATTGCGTCTAGGGCATCAGTTAGACAGATCAGTGGATACATGACGCTGCTCCAGGCTTGGATTTATGAGCATTTTCCAGATCTCACTCCTCATCCATCCCTTGATTATACTGATGCGAGGCCCCGCGTGCACCGTTGGCATCCTGGCACTCCATCACGTACCTCGATGGACCATTTAGTTGTTCTTCGTGAGTCATTGGACGTTTTGAGGGCCGATCAGGTATGTACCATGATGTGTCGCTTGTATATTTAAGTTTTTTTAATTTGCTATATATGAGCTAGCTGGGTATTGTTTATATGTTGCAGGTCATTTGGGATCCCCATCGTCATCAGCGAGCTGATCGTCCGTTCCTAGACATTGCATTCTTCAGTGGATGCCTAAAGTGTATGGATGTCGTAGAACCCTATCATCCTGAAAGGGTTCTACGACAGTTTGGTCGGATACAGACGATCCCTCGCGCGCCACTAGCCCCTGCGCGAGCCAGTAGAGGACCGACAGCAGGATCGTACCGTATTGCGTATGTCTTCTTGGATCAGTTATGGGAGGAGTGGGAGGATCACGTACTGAGCCAACGTCGTAGGAGCCATCCGGTTGTCCGACCATCGGATTGTGTTCCAGGATATATGGCTTGGTATTCTCGTATCACGCACTTGGTTGTCCACCCCCCAGAGAGCCGATCCAGCATATATGATCGTGCACGAACTGAAGATGTTGATGTTGATCTTGACGTTTACCGGCGGCGCTGTGAGGATGCCATCAGCATTTGTACCAACACTCTAAATATGGGTCGGGTGGAGATTGCATCATTTGGGACCGACTACATGTACGATGTTATGTCGCATATGGTTGATGTTTTGCAGGGTCAGCACATCTCGACTGTTGAGCCTGATGTGCCTGGACCTAGTCATGCGACACCTGATGTGCCTGGACCTAGTCATGCACGACCTGATGTTCCTGGATCTAGTCGGGCACCCACACAGCAGTATAGGCGTCGACGACGACGGGCTGGGGATTGATTGGGATTTGTATTACTTTTGCTTGTTACAAAGTCAATATTTTGTTATATGTAACATTCAAAGCAAATGAAATGAAATGAAAGTTTCAATTACAATTTTTTTATCTTATTGTCAAACATTTCATCCCGTGCCATCCGTTTCATCCGTGCCATCCCGTGCCGGTACGTGCCGGGCCGCTTGTATTAACACCGCACAATTATCGCGCAAATCGCATTGATTATATCTAAAATATAATGACATGGGTTATTGAAAAATATCAAAGGCCAATCAAAGGCGTGCCGTGCCAATGAAACGCTTGCCGGGCCAATATTACGCTGGGCCATCAATTGGTGCCCCGTGCCGATCTGCGCACCAGATGGCCCGGGACCCATATCCTCCTCGACATTCCACACAACCACAAAGCCCCGTGCCGGCCCGTGCCGGTGGCGTGCCGGATTTTATTAAAGATTTTGAAATAACTCAATAAATCACTCAATTTATAAATATTGAAAAATAATTTGAGTACCCTCTTGTCTGCGCACCCGACGGCCCGGGCCCCATATCCTACCCATTCCACACAACCACAAAGCCCCGTGCCGATTCAACTCTGTTCGGTCTGACAGAGCTGAACAGAGGCAAACTGTTCGGCCCTGTGTCGCCGAACAATGCCTCTGTTCGGCCCAGTGTGGCCGAACAGAGGATATATGTTCGGCACACAGGACCGAACATAGGTTTTCGAGAAACCCATGTTCGGTCCTGTGTGGCCGAACAATATCCTCTGTTCGGCCACACTGGGCCGAACAGAGGCCATTTGTTCGGCGACACAGGGCCGAACAGTTTGCCTCTGTTCAGCTCTGTCAGACCGAACATCCGGCACGCCATCGGCACGGGCCGGCACGGGGCACTAATTGATGGCCCGGCACGCGTATTATTGGCCCATCCGGAATAGTAGAGTATTTGGATCTTCTTCGCGTATTGTTGGTCCGGCACATACCGGCACGGGATGGCACGAATGGAACGGGATGGCACGGGATGGAATGTTGACATTAATCGAAGTGTATACAAACAATTTGCACACATAAGAAGATAAAAAAAATGATATTAAAACTTTCATTTCATTTCAATTGCATTGAATGTTACATAAACAAAATGTTGACTTTGTAACAACCAATGCACTCTACAACTCAACAGTCTCGCTAAGTATAACATCGGACGATATATTTTCTCTGAACTGTTGAATCCTAGATTCATAGAATTGGCCCATCCGGAAGCACAAGGTAAATGGTATTTTTGCCAGTTGGTTGCTATTGGCGGTACTGGATGACCCGGCAACAAGAAAACCTACAAAGAGTAATCAAGTTTAAAAAATCGTCAAGAATAACAGCAATGTCTTAAATTGACAAAGAGTAATATATTTAATACCTCAACAAAATGGTTGCTATTAACGAAGGCCACTGCAATGTCTTTACGGGATACAAGAGGAAGAGGCACCGATCTGAGCGGTAAGAATGTCAGACATTGTTGCAAGGAGAGGTGGTACAGGACAACATTGTAGCATGATGCTATAAGATGCCCCATATCTGGCATGGTCATCCACCGGTCATATGGCGGACAATCCTCAAAATATGATAATGCATGAGCGATCTCGTCAACCCTCCCCTCGACAGCATACAATGCGCGATAGTGCTCTATATGACAGTTCAACTCATGTAATAAATCCCTCCTGACACGTGGCCAATCTTCCTCTCCGAAGCCAAGTAAGTCAGCAATTGCTCGGAATCCACAGTTGCCATCAGCTTTGACATCCTTGATGTGCTGGATGAATGCCCTCAACCCGTCTGGAAGTTGATTAATATAGATCATTGGCTTATGTGACCGGATTCGTTGACGAATAACCTACAAATTGTATTGAATGATATGAATTATATAAAATATAACGATAAGCTATATTAAAGAAAAGCTTCGTACCTTCTTCTTTGGCTGCCCCTTCTGCATCTGCATCCTTGGGATCCCTAAAATATTTTGCTGCGAACCAGGTGAATAACTATCCTGTCCAGATAGAACCAACTCAAATGCGGAAGGGTCACGGCGAGTAGAAGTATCAACCTCCAATGAAGCACGCCCACGTATACCGATCTTCCTTTTCGCAGGTTCTTCAAGAGATGTACTATCAGGACTTGCAATCTCTCTTAATTTCTTTAACATTTGCAATTGAGATGCCCCATCTAACTGCTCGAATTTCTCGGCAATTATATTCAACTCTGGTTTACAGGTCAACTTCAAACTTTGCACATTTTTAGCAGGCTGCATATCAAGTTTCATCCAATGAGGATCTATGCAGTCGAGGGGAATAGGCCGACCTTTCATCCTATACCGCAAAATCTCATGAGCACATGGTAAGCCATGTGTGCGTCGAATAGCACACCCACAAGCTGATTCATGAATCTCAGCTGAATTGGCCCGATTCGATTGGGCAAGGATATGATTTAATGCACATATAGATATGAATCCTCGCAGTTCTTTGAATTCAGCAGGCTTAAAGTTGTGTTGCACGACCGTCAAACTCTTCTCGAATGAGGCTTTAATGTCGCTGTGCTGCAACTCAATCAAACTATTTATTTTTGTCCAAGAAGACTCGAAAGTACCTTGGCTTGAACCAAGCTGTCTTTTAAGCCTTGCATGTGCACTTTCAGCCCTAGTAAAGTAAGCAAATTAGATCAAAGTTATATATCAAAGATAAAAATATAATATATGAATTGCTAAGGGAAATCTTTTTCTTGTAATACCTATTTGTTGTCACATTCCCGTAGTGCCTATAATTGTCCGTCCACGCTGCGACAAATCTTTCCCTGTATTTGCTCAACCAGGTATCTGATACATATCGCAAGGCATCTGGATACGAACTGAAATCTCTCTGAAGTGCACTCCAACGAACATTATAGTCATCTTCTGTGGCTGACAGGACCAGTATATTCCAACTCATTATAAACATATCCCATTTCTCCTTTGTTTCAAATAATCTTTTGCATTGAGCCAGAACATTCCTACTAATATGCCATCTACATAACATATGTGAAGATGTAGGAAATACCCTCTTAATTGCATTCAATAGAGCCAAATCTCTATCTGTGATTATCACCTCAGGCAAAACATCAGCATCCATGACACTGCGCAATCTATCTAATGCCCATGTATAGTTATTTTCCCGCTCAGAGTCCATGTATGCAAAAGCAACAGAAAATGTGAGATTAGTTGATGTCACCCCCACAATCTCTAACAGAGGAAGACGATATCTATTCGTCTTGTATGTGCAATCCATAATCAATACACGAGGAAATGCACGTAACAAATCTATACATCCAGGGTGTGCCCAAAACAAGTCACGCACCACGTCAGTACTACCGCAACTCCTATGCCACTCAATATATTTAGCATCGGCTAATTTACCAAGAAGATGTTGCATCTGTGATCTCCCTGCTTTCTCTAAAACCTTACACCTCTGGCGTGCATTGTAGATCGTCTTCATTGTCGTAACATTGTGGGCATCTCTTTGCTTCAATGTGGACAATATATCCTTTGGCCGAACCAAAGTTTTCGACATATCCACTAACAATGAAGTCTCCTCCCTAGATAATCTTCCAGCATATGAGTGTCCCTCGAAATGCTTCGCAGACGGATGATTGTGCACTCCACAAATAACCTCCAAAATCCAATCATCCCCAGTGTCCAATTTCCTTCCTCTTAATAAAAATGGGCATCCACACTTCTTTGTACCACTAGCCCTCTTCTTTGATCCCTTTTCCTTTTCCTTTCCGCTTGTGCATTTGTGCTTACCGCTCCTTTCGCAACCTAACTTGATTCTTGGTTTCCTAACATTGCTTCCCGAATCAGATGTTTTAATTACAATAACTAATCCGTTCCTCCTCCCAGCTTCCCGACACCAACTACACAATTCTTCTCTACTCTTGAATATCTACACAATAAATAGTATAATTTAGCAAGTATAGTATACAATTAAAACAAGTCAGCAACAATTGCAATCAAAATTATCATACTTCGTAAGTTGTAAATTCATTTGTGTAATCCATAACACAATCTGAGCCAATTTTGCTTGATTCGGTTGACGCATCATCCTACAAGGATAAAATATTATGTTAAATTTATATTTGGAACATAATGGTTTCGTTCGGCTAAGTATGGCCGAACGGAATAGAAATGTTCGGCCTGCCCTGGCCGAAGAATGCTTTGTTCGGCCACACTGGGCTGAACGAAACATATGTTCGGCATAACCTAGCCGAACAGAATGCATCTGTTCGGCCAGGTTAAGCCGAACATATTGTTTCTGTTCGGCCTGGGATGGCTGAACAAATCTATTCCGTTCGGCCCTGGTAGGCCGAACGGAACGCGATCCGGGAAAAAAAAAAAAGACGATTCATTTTTTAAAAACGAACCTTATCGTCACCGTCGCCTTCCCAGATTACTAGTTGCTTCTCCATTGTTGAAATGAGAGCTACAAACCTTGTCTAGACCCTGATTTTAGAGACAATCGTTGAGAGAGGGAGGGAGGAAGGGAGATGGCTGTGCCTGGGAGACAAGTTTTGAAATGTTATTAGGGGTTTTGATTAGGTGGGTGTAGAGAGAAATAAGAAGGGTAGAAAAGTAATTACATCTTAGGGTATTTTAGGTATTCCAATTTTAAGTAAGTGTGGGTGTGGAGAGTAATCTTTGGGGCGCCAATAGAATTCCCTCTAATCCACGTGGCTAACGTGCATTTGCAACACCGAAGAATGGTGCAAGAAATGTTTTCCTAGTTTGTTTATACCAAGTTGGCAGCATGATTGTCTGAGTTGGAAAAGTCTTTATGCATCGCCTTCGGTGCACAAAAACACCGCCTTCGGTGCACAAAAACACGCACCAGATGCGCGCATTGATCGCGTGCCTGTGCGAGCTCGCGTGCGGAGCGCACGGGCATGCAGCCAATGGCCACACCCGGTGCACGACTTTGTGCACGGGAGGCAGTGCACAAAGTCGTTTCTTTGTCAAGTTATTGCATAGCCTTTGAATACAGTTTTGAAACTTACTAGCCAAAAGCAAGGAAAAACTACCATTTAACAAAACATGACCATAAAACCTGGGCACTAATTTCCTTTCCTACTAACCTTGCTGCAAATCTGACTGTATCTGTGAGATCTCAAACTATATGACAAGAAACCGCATAGACAACAGTAATCAAGAGACAGTTCATTTCCATTCTTAGATACGAAGTACCCTGTTATTTCTAACTGAGCACCACAACATATACAGAGGACACTGAGGTGCAACCACTGAACCTACAAGTTTCAAGTTTCCTCTCCCGAAGCATCCAAACTAAGAGCAAGCTGCGCCAAAATCAGCTTGACCATCTGACTGCTGGATTGCTTCTGCTATATGTCGATCCAATCTGAAAATGGGTTTCCAATGCTACTGTAATACGATGGCATAATACTTAACAGTTATGGCTTTTGTTTTCAGATCTGGGCGTAGACTTGAGGCTAAGCTGTCATTCACAAGTTCAAGAATGCTCTAAGAAACTCTCAGGAGTCTCCATCGGAGCAAGTTTGAGGGAAATGCATCAAGCGGATGTCTCTGATCCGTGATTCATTACCCCAAAAGGATGCAAGACATAAACCCATAATGGCCATCACTACAACCGAGCATGCTGCAGGAACTGCATGGCTGCTTCCCAGGAACTGTGTAGCTAGAAGCCCAGCTAGAGTAGAGCTTTGCATCCCCGTGCATAGCGAAATTGTCCTACATACTGGCTCCTCTTGCCTGGAAAAATATTGAAGAGTTAGCTTAGTCCAATGGAACCAGACATTGACACCATTGAAGAGATGCACAATACATGAACGCACTATGAGTTACCATTGCAGTTAAGAGAATGTTGGCTATACTGCATGATCTATGAACTTCAAAAAATCTATGATCCCTCTAAGATTACATGTATCAGTAGTTGTCTCACTACAAACTGGCCTCAAAATGAGAAAACCACCAAAAATATTAATCATAATTTGTCAACTAAAAGTTACTGTCATATCATGATATGTCAAATGAGTCTAATAGAAAGTGTGTAGAGAATTTAAACAAAGGAGAATGAGGGGGAGATCAATATTATAAGCTTCTTGTGGTTTGCAGTTTAAAGCATTGCGAAGAATGCTTTCATTTTTTAACTAGTCATGATTATTGAACACTAGAACATGATAACCCGTTCCCCTCCAATCTTAACTCCATAAGAATGCTTTTAACTACTATCTGAGAAATTATTTGCTTCATGAATGAAATAGAAAAAGATCAAACTGAGGACATGACGGAGTTTGAAAATCATGGACCATGCAACCATCCAAGCAGATCTGTGACTTCTAGAGGACAATGGAAAAACAATGAACCAAAATGCAATAGGTCTTCTAAAAGAGGAAAAAAAAAAAACTGTAGATAAAAAAAATAAGCTTGTTATTAAAAAAAACAGATTAGGGAAATGGAACTCCTAATTTTTGAATGGTGGCTGCTGAAATAGAGAAAGAAATCTTTATAATTAGCTTGCTATGTGCATATTCTAAATTTAGAAATATAAGTAAAATAAAGGAAAACTTAATTAATTGAAATTTTGTATGTTAGAACAAACCGGGCCTCTGCAGAAAGATACTGAAGACCAAATTTATGTGGATTAAGTCATGTTAAAAATTCAAACTAATTTAGTAAAAAAATGAAATTAGAGTTATCTATGCAAACTGCAACTTATGAGATAATGAGAAGGCCAGAAGTAACTGGAAAGAATTGTGCAAAAACTTGAAAAGCAAAAAAAAAAAAAGGTCAAGATAAATATCTGAATATTTCTGAATTACCTCAGCAGTGGCAATTTGGCAAACCAGTAGCCCAATATAAAGGCAACAATATGAAATGTTAATATGGGAAAAAGCAACAGGAGGCCCTCTCGGGATAGCATCTGGCTCCGGTTAATAGCAAGAGGACTTCCAATGCATAGTGAAGTACAGATCATAGCAACAAAGGGCATTATTGGTCGTATAACATTCACCACAGTTTTTGCGTAAGTGTTGAGAAGAAGACCCAATGCTACAGGAAGAAAAACAACCTAAGAAACCAACAAAAATTAAATTCATTAATTCAACAAGAAGAAGATATATCAATATGCGAATCATAATGCAAATATATGGTGTTAATGAGCTACAAAATTGATGACACCAGATCTACAAGTCCACATTTTCATGCAGGTTAAAGATAGGTTAAAAGTACATGCCAGCAACCTTTATTTGTGCATTATCTCTCAGCTAATTGATACATGCAGAATAGGATAAGACAGCGGGAAAGGCCACTAAAGGGAACTTCAAAAAAACCAAAGAAAATGAAATGGAAAAATTGGATTATTGAACACAATCGATCAAAGACATGTTCAATTACAGAAGAAAAGGAAAAGTTTATGCCTCAAGGGTAAGATAGGTTACTCAGTTCTAGAGATTACCAAACACACCATTATCCCTTCAGTCCAATAGGTAATACAGGTTATTCGGCTTTAGAGATTACCAACTGCACCGTTATCCCTTCAGTCCAATGTGGGCATTAGAAAAAAGCATTACCATATGATGGAGGCATAAACACAAGAGCTAATTGAGATGTATCAATAGCTAAAGTTCAGAAATGATAGGATTGGTTGATCTTCAGAAATGACAGATTATTCGGCTTTAGAGATTACCAAATGCACGTTATCCCTTCAGTCCAATGCGGGCATTAGAAAAAAAGCATTACTATATGATGGAGGCATAAACACTAGAGCTAATTGAGATGTATCAATAGATAAAGTTCAGAAATGACAGGATTGGTTGATCTTCTGAAAGGCACAACCATTTCTAATAAATTAAGTTGCTTTTCCAACAGTGCATTGATAAACAATGCCACATATAATCATTTTTGCTGAATTTAAATAAAAAATGAATTTAAGATTTTTCATTAAATTTTGTAAGTTTGAAGATTCTGATGAGAATTGTACGAAGGTATACAGGATTTTAGACAATTTTTAAAGAAAGGGCTATAATATATTTCTCAAGGTCTTTCTGACCTCACTTTTGCCCAACAGAAGTTGAAAAATGAAATTTTGGGATAGGGAAATTACTTCATATCTCTTATTTCCAACCATCTCTGCTGAATGGATAATCTTATAGCATCTTCAGACAGCCTACAACATCAATTAAAATGTAAGATTTTTAATTCTGTCTAACATGTCCAATCGACCAAACAACTGGTCATTTTCCATCCAGATTCACTAGAAATTCAATTCATGCTATACCCATCCATCATCCATTGCTCATTCGAACATTCCAAATCTTCTATCTCAGCTACGTTGAACAGGCAAAGCATTTATGATGGTTTTGACTTTAAGATGGAACAAGTTGATAGTCCTTGTCTAGTGAGCCGTTCATGTTCAATTCAGCTATCATTTTGAACATTACATGTCAACCATCCAGGAATGAAATAAATATATATTATAAATTTAGCTAAGTTCTTGTTGTTCACTGATCTGCCAATTAAAATTTTGAAAGGATAAGTTTAGTTTGATTTCAAGTATGAGCAAAAAATTCCAAGACTTTCTGAAAAGTTCATCTATTTGAAATGCTAAAATAATTTCGTTTGAAAACAATTAATACACAACCTAACTTTTCATTATGGTTTGTAAGTTTTCTTAAATGATGAAACATAATAATTGAATCTATCCTCATCTTTTGCAATTTCATCACTTCACCTGCAAAATAGACTTGGACATTGCTACTCCATCAACAGGGACAACTGAGCCAATTAGAAGACCAGTAAGAAGAGGTGTAACAAGAACAGAAGAGATTGTTGTTGAGCTGGTTAGTAGAATACTCAAAGCAATATCTCCTTTGCTCAAGAAACTAGCATAACTTGAGAGCTGTGCACCCGCAACACAAGAAGTAAGAATAAAACCAGCAAAAAACATTGAAGGCGTTCTGAATAACTTCGCAATCAACAGGCCCAATAGTGGCTTAAGCGCATATTGTGCAATATATCCAACAGACAGCGGTAAAGGTCTGCAGCAGATAAGCATCATGAGAACAGAATTTATAAGCTCAGATCAGTGAGTTGCAGTAAAACAGAAAGAGCAACAAAGACAGGAAAGAGAGAAGAACCTTCGAAAGGCAAGGGCAAAATCATCAAATGATAGCCTGATGCCAATGGATAGCATGATCCCTCCTAGGGCAGGAGCATAGTATTCTTTTGAGACCCTAGCAAAAGTGAGAAAGAACATTTAGATTCCTAGCCATATATTTAAATAATTATAAAGTCCTTGTTTCTTGTAACCATAATCTCTTTACTTATGTACCATACAATTTTACTGAAGATACAAAACAAAACTACACAATTTCTTTGTCCATTTCAAAATAGAAATGTGCTTGTATTTTTCACCTTACAAACCACAAATATTTAAATGTATTTCTATCGTTAAACCAAGCAGTCAGTGAATTTCAGAAACAGAGCTTTCTTTGGTTTATACTTCACACCTCATATACTTTTACAATTTCAATATCATAATAATACATATAAAAGCTGTTCATGAAACTTTGAAGTGACAAGATTTTTTTGGCAATTCTTTCACAAAATACTCTTATTTATTAAAAATATATAATTAAAACCTCCTAATTTTACTCTGTGAACCAAAATTCCACTACTTAAAATTCATCAAAGAATTTCAAAACTACTCCATGCATGTGAAATATGGGAACATCTATTTCCTCTTCAAGAGCCTCAATAAAACTTCTTTGCATCAATTTCATTGTGAAACACACTCTATGAAGCTTCACCATACTAAGTTTGGAATGTCTCCATTACACAACCCACAATATTACTCCTGCAGGTTTACATTAGGAACATCTAAGTGTTTCGTGAAAGTTGTATAAACATATCTTTAATATTTCCTACACAGCAGGTAGCTTATTTTATTATATTATGAGCCTCAATCTTTTGATTTAAATATAATCACACAAACACAAGAAAAGTGGATGCAATCCAAAAACATTCTCTCTTGAATTCAGGCTTCAGAATCCACACTCTATTTGCATCAATATTATCTCAGAAACATTCCATCAGTGTATTAAACTGCACATTACTTCCATTCAATCTTCACTTTACAACTTTGAGTCACTACAAAGATAGGTCTCTTCAGATTTTGCATCATGACCTGCAACTCTTTTACTTTGATTACATGATGCAAAAATTCAACAAAGTCATTGAATTTTATATTACTAAATTTTTTGAATATTTACTTTACTATCGAATTAAAGAAAAGTTAATAAGAGAAATGACTACGAATATAGATAGTGACCCTAACTTAATGTGAGAAAAGGCTTAGATGACTTGAGTTGAGTATTTACTTTACTATCAATAATTTCCAATCGACTCCCAAGAGACAAAAGGCAATTCAGCCTCTAGATCACAAGTAACAATTCCTTTTTCCTTCAATTCCACCCACAATTAATGAATACAAGACCAAACTGCTGCTAAGTTCCGCTCATTCTTTTCTTACCCTAACCATAATTAATCACCTACAACTTCAAAATATTAACTTTTCTTCAATATGTAAAATTCATGGTCCACCACTCTAATTTCTTTCCACATACCTCATGTCTCCACATTCTCTACTTTACCATCCAAAAGTTCTTTGAACGTCAATTCCACCACAAAAACGTTCATACTATGCCTACAACTACACACTATCAAATTTTATACACTTCTCGCTTCAGTAAACTAAAAGATTTCTTCGCCCATTACACCTCAAAAACCGACTTCCCAAAGTCCTCTTGACTTCAATTTCATCATGCAAAGTCCAACCACAGCATGCAACTCCAAATTACCAACTTCTTTTCAGTCTTCAATTCATTGACCAAAAAAATACAAAAAAAATAGCTCAATTAAACAAGACGAAGCTCAGAAAGCAGCAGCAACGCACCAGGAGAAGGTCGACGGGTTCGCCAGGGCGGCGACGGCAGTGGCCGCGACGACAAAGGGAAGCATAGCGGAGAGGACCTGCGAGGGATCACCGGCGGCCCGGTCTCCGCCGGCGAATACTCCAGGGGTCCCCGCCCCGAAGGAGAGGAGCGAGGCGTTGCCCTCCCGCCGCGGCCACCCCACCCTCCCCACGCCCGGGAACGAGGTCGAGCACGCCGACGCCCATCCCTTCGTCCCCACCCTCGCGGACCTCAGAGTGCGGACGCCGCGTGGTCCCACCACCACCAGGGACACGACGGGCGCTCTTCCGGGCGGTTTCCGGATCCCGGCGCCGCCGGGCACGAGCCCTGCGGCGGAGCTCGCGTAGGGAAGCGCGGCCATTCTGTTCATGGCCGGCGAGGAACGGGATATATATTTTACTGGAAAATTTAATGCAATTTTAAATTCCAAAAATAAAACAAGAGGTAAGAAAGAGCTTGGAGAATGGGAGATGAGGGGCGTTTGGGTGGTCCGAACGGACACGTTAAAGCCCTATGTTTCGCTGTAGTGGCAAAATTCTATTAGGACTTCAGATTTCCATGGTCTTGTGCGAATGCCACGTAGTAGGTGTTGTTTGTAAGATTTGTCTCTTCGGAGCACTGAAACGGGATCTTCTTCGGTTTATTCGCCAAGCCCACGATTTGTTGCTGGGCTTTGGGCCGAGTTTTGAGTGGATACAGGGGATACAGATCGGATAGTAGCATTTGAATCTATATATTTTAACGAATACAAATATAAATATAAATATTAAATAGATATTAAAATTTATATTCATATTTATTCTAAACGAATATGAATATGAATAGAATATCAAACATATTTATATTTATTATATATGGATATAAAGTTGGATATCAAATATATTCATATTTTTATATATAGATACGAATCAGATATTAAATATATCCATATTTGTTATATACGGATACAGATACAGATAAATTGGATTACTTAAATATTAATTAATTTTAAATAAAATTTAATAATAAAAATCAAATTTAGTAATAAAAATAAATATAATGATACGATCATAAAGGATATAAGATAATCATAATTATATTCAAGATAATTATAATTACACGCAAGAAAGATAATTATAATTCAAAACTTCATTAAAAATAAGAAATAGATCAAAAAAATTTAAATATTAAAAAAAATAATATGTACCTTATATTGAGAACCCAAATGGTTATCAATACTCTGTCTAGTCCCTAATTAGTATGATGTATGTTTGTTCATACTCATAACAAAAGTACCTAAATACAAATATGAGAAAATAACAAAGTCAATAAGATGCATAATAATCCTAAACCATGAACAAAGAAAAGAACATACAAAATCATGAAATGCCACATCTCCCATCTCACGTCTTGGAAATCTAATGAGCACCTCACATTCGAATTTGATTGTCTCACCTAAAGAAATTAAGAAATTTAAATACACCATGTGACATATCTGATTAGATAGACCATATATATATTTGACATATATGATAAGATATACCATATTTAACATATCTGATAAGATACACCATTCAAATTCATTTAAAGAAGAAAATCCATCACTATCCACCTCTTATGAAATAAGATCTTTCTCAAATGGAAATAACATCTTTCTCAAATGGAAACCGGATTCAAATTATTTAAATCCCATGAATCATGCCTATTTATAAATTTTGGCTTGATTCAAATTTTAAATTGAAAGTCAAACTTCGAAGCCAGATGCATAATTCTCCCATCCCACAAATCATGCCTGTTTAGTAAAACTCTTCTTTTTTTCCACAAAAAAAAACAAAGGAAGTTGGGAAGATGAAGAAGAAAGAAGAAACGGCGTGGGATGAGGACGAAGACTCTTCCCCTTCTGCGATCTGAGGTCTCTTTGTTTTTTTTTTTTAACTCAAAAAATGCCGTAAATAAAGCGCTTCACTCGTTTTGTTGTTATTTAATAATATAAATTTTAAAATTTATATACAGAATAAATATCCATAAAAATAAAAAATTATTTTTGTATTCGTATGATTTGATTGAACTGCAAAATAAATATCTGAATCTCATATAATTCAAATACGATCGAAGTTCCGACCTGTTTTTAGCCCTAGTGGGGCATCAAACGAATGTTATGATGTATACCGATCATGTTTGGGCCTACGGTGTAATAAGTTCTGACGTACCCAAAATGCTGTAATAAATTCTGATGATTTTATTCCTTTGGAATTGATTCATTTGAGTGAGTAAAGAAAGAAGTGCAAGCACCTATCATTGCATTGAACTTGAATACAATCATGCTATATGTGTGAAAATGATTCATAGTCTTGGACTCAGCTTGTGGGTCAAATTTTATACAGGATAGAGTATCGTAGGACATAGAACGATGTAACAAATCATGGCATATTTTACTCCTTTGGAATGGATTCTGTTTGGGGGAACGGAAGACACTTGCTATGTAAATTATGCTTCACTATGTAGCTAAGGGACCGGGTATAATTCACCTTTTATTTTATTTTATAACAAAGAAGAAAGTATTGGAGAAATAAAGCTATGCAAATTATAAAGAAAAAAAAATGTAATTTTATAGGTATTAATCTAATTTAACAGAAAGTTTGCTGCTTGATTAGTTTCTAAGATAGTATTTGAAATAGGGGATAAGAAGGGATATCCTCTGGATATCCCCTGGGGATATCCCCTCTTATTCCCAAAAGCCATAACTATAAGGGATAGCTGGGAATAAAGTTAACCAAAGGGATAATCCATGGTTAACCATGGTTAACCATGGGATATCCCTTCAATTTATTCCCTAGAAAATGCAGGAATAGCTGGTTATCCTTCCAAATAAAAGTAAAAAAAAGTTATCCTATGGATTTACCTTTTTGCATTTGATATGATCAATAGGATAGCCAAGAGATATCCCTAGGGATAGCCAGGGGACAAACTCTATTTCGTACACTTATCCATGGATAATATTTTTTCTATCAAACACTACTTAAAAGCATATTTATATTCTTGTAGTTAAGAGAACATCCACATTGGGCATTGAAGCCTTTAAAGTTTGCATTTGGAGCATGATTACTTGCTGTGGTTAACTATCTTGCTATCATTATGGTAATTACATGAAAATGATCCAAACAAATTTAGCTTGTGGGTCAATTTGTGTGATATTTAAATTTAATCAACTGCCGTCCTCATTGTAGGC
This sequence comes from Calamus simplicifolius, assembly GCA_900491605.1. NCBI lineage: Eukaryota > Viridiplantae > Streptophyta > Magnoliopsida > Arecales > Arecaceae > Calamus > Calamus simplicifolius. The sequence goes on along the minus strand of UESW01000310.1, from coordinate 16,569 downwards.
ACCCCTACGAACATTACTAGAAGCTCAAGAATTTAAATGGTGGATCAATGTCAAGGTATCATCAAAAGCCTAACCTTACCTAGGTATCCTAAGCCACTAACACAATATCCAAAGATATCCAAAATCCCAGGTCAACCTCGAATCCAATGACACTCTGAATCCAAGAATAACTTTTCTAGTGTTGATTCTATCAATTTTGACCTTGGTTCAAGGTATTCACATGTGAAACCATCCATCTAAACCCAAGATCATCTTTTACCAATTGGTCTATGCATGTCTCCCAGTCAAATTAACTCCAAAAAGGCCTTATCTATGCCCTCGAGCTCACAAAATTTCAACCTATTCTAGCTTTGTAAATCTATATTTTAGCAGCCCAATATAACCTAGTTGATAATACTTTTTGGTATTTAGCCAAAAACTACACCTTGTTATGACTCGCAAAGGTGACCAGTCAAAACACCAGTCAAAAACTGCACCTTGTTTTGACCGCCGAAAGTGACTCACTAAACCGTCCAAGTCGCATTACCAATTCTTTGAATACTCACCTAAACCCTCTGATCTTGGGAAGACTCATGTTTGTCTCAACCCCTGGAACACCTTCCTATCTTTTATAAAAACCCTCATCAAGAATAGAAAGGATATTTTAGAGTATTTATACTTTTAACTAATTTTGGAGAACTCGGATTAAGATCTTTTCTCCCCTTCTCTTTTCCTTAAGTCTTAAGATTTTAACTTGGAACTTTAGCCAAAAACTTGCTGCAATAAACCCCATCAACATCTTACCGACATATATCAACAATTCATAAAGCCCAAATAGCATAAGCCTACCTGTTGTATTCAAAGTAAGCTCCAATACCAATTTGTTGTGTATAGGAAAAGTTATGATACCAATTTGTTGCATATAGGAAAAACTTTAATACCAATTATTGTTCTCAAGAGAGAAGAGATGAATGTGAAGAAAAAGAGAAAAAAATTAAGTAAGAGAGCATACACAAAGATTTAAAGTGGTTCAACCACTGGCTTACGTCTAGAGATGGTGAAGAACAAAAAAATTTCGCTACGAAGAAATATATAGAATTACAAGGGTTATTTCCCTATTAGGACTCTTTCTTATACAAAATCTTAGACCTGCTTACACTTAAAAAAGAATCCTCTTTTGAAGTTTCTCAATAATGTTTTGGGTTTTTACGTTACTATGAAGACTAGGTCTTATATAGAGAAGAGATAAATAGTATGCTACATAAACTAAGACTAATGTTCTCCATATGTATAGAAGCATATCCTTATTAAGCTTATAAATTTAAAGGTAAACTCTAACAAATCTTTACCCTAACTTGAGTATTCAAGCAATATTAAAATATAAAGATAAGTAAAATCTCCATTCACCTTCTTCACATATCCCAAAGGGGTGCATCTTAAGTGTTGCATACATCAATTAAGTCCAAAGAATGCTTAAACTTGGTTGTCAAAAGAGGCTTAGTCAACAAATCAGCATCTTCAACCTTTAGGATTTTTTTGTTTCTTCTTGAACATCTACTTATGACTAACAATTTTCTTACCAGCAAATATAGTTTCATTAACTCCAAAGTATAAATTTTGTTAAAAGACTCGACCTCCTCCTATACAACAACTAAGCATTTGACAAAATCATTACATGAGACTGCTTTTGAATTAGTTATCTCTTGTATTACTCACCATGCATAATCTGTTGGTTTTTTTCTCATTAAGTGTATTGGTTAGATACGATTAAGATAGCCCTATATTCGATATCGAGGGATTAAGTGAATTCAAAATTTGAATCCACGATTAAGATAAACATTCCTCAACCATATCTGTTTGAAGCGCCCTCTGTGATGGACAAATAAGGCATAAAGCTAAATAAAATGTGAAGGTCCCTGCGCCTGATCTCTACGAAATTTACACCATCGCTGAGAGAGACCGTAAGGTATGAAAGAGCCTTAACTTGATCTGAAGTCAATCTATTTGCGTGGAGTAATGGCTAGAGGTATTTATGTATCGATTCATATTTTACATTATTTTTATGATAAATATATTGATCCCATATTTTTGCATATATGATAGAGATCAATATATATAACTTTGTTCTAATATTTGGTATCAGAGCCTATAAAAATACCTCTGCTTTGATTATTGGGATTGTTTTCATTAATATACGGATATGATAAAATCCCTATGAAATAATCATTATATCATTTATTTATTTGATAAAGAGGGGCAAGGCATTCTTGGTCTCTATTTCTCTCATTTAGGGATAGTCCAAAGGGGAGGCTACTGGTAGTACCCTGGATTATTTGATCCAACGAGTGTACGGTAGGGATATTAGGGATGTACTAATAAGGAAGGCTACTGGTAGTACCTTGGTGTGTTTGACCCAACTACTTGCTTATCGGGAGAGTTAATAGGTCATCAAGAATCATCTAAAAGGGCATTAGATCTGGTAAATTTTTAATATTTAGTTTATTTAATTTAGTTTTATTTAAGAGATGCATCAATAAGATCTATGCCATGAAGTATGCACCTATCTGTTCGCTCACCCTTTTTGGATATAGTTTAAATAAAAAAAATCCAAATGTCTCACGATTAAATCACCATGAGAGGAAGTGTGGGCTTCCTTGCTTACACGTTTTTTGTTTCTTGTTTACACATTTTTCGAATATGTGCAATGAGGTGCGCCTCTTACGGAATGAGGACGGATTGAAGATGCCTCTTACGAAAAACATGGCATCCATATAGGATTCAACAAAAAAAGGGAGTAGATGCCGCCAGCTTGGGCCAGCAGCCAGCTGGGCCAGGTGCCTGGGCCCAGCGGCTAGCACCTGGGCCCAGCCGGCGCTGGTTGGCCTAGCAGCTAGGGCTAGGCACCTAGCCGAGCGACCTGGGCCAGCGGCTAGGCTGGGCCGTGTGCTCAACCTGGACTGCGGCAGACTGGACCATAGTAGGCTGGACTGTGGCAGTTTGGGCTACACCATATCTGACCCATATTGAGAAATTTTTGGGGTGATTGAGAGACTTTTTGATTAAATTAAACTATTAGAATTGGGTGAGGATGATGGGCTACTGGCTCGTCCATCAAGTGGTTGGGCCGTTGGCCTAGCCTAATTATGTTCAATTATATTTAGAATTTATGTGTATAAATTTTATGAATTATGCATACATTTTAAGTAACATAATTGAGCATAAAATTTAAATAATGTCTAAGTGATAAATATAATTGAATAATTGAGAAGTAGCCACAACATCCTTAATTATAAACTTATATAATAAAGTTAATGAATCACATAAATAATAGACATTAATTATAATTAATTATATGGATATAATAAATTTTATCCTACATGAATTTTTTTTATATTTGTATAATTAATTAGGATAAAATATCAAATTATATTTTTTAATCTATCCATAGAAATTAGAAAGAAGGAACATAATTTGATAGTTTTATCATACAGACTTAAGTGAATCTAATTGAATTAGAGCTTTAGCCCACAGGCAAGTTTTATGTCAGTAGATTCACTGTTTACTAAATGCATGATTTACATTGGTAAAGCATTTTTATTAGCCTTAATTTTTGATAATAAGCATGTATATTTAAATTTTGCAGTTATGTAACCTATAAATTTATCTGATATAAAATGTGACATACCTGAATTAAGGGATGATAACTATAAGGTTTGGAAGGAAAGAATTCTTCTTCATCTGGATTGGATAGACATTGATTATACTATAAGGAAGGATAAACCACCTTTAGTAGCTCAGACCAGCACTCCTAGTGAGATTGCAATTTATGAACGTTGGGAGCGATCTAATCACTTGAGTGCAATGTTCATAAAGATAAAAATCTCTATTGGTATACATGGTTCAATCGATAAGCATGTAATATCAGAGAGCTACTAAAGGCCATTGATGAGCAATTCAGTACTTCAAACAAAGCTCTTGCCAGCACCCTAATTTTGAAGTTCTCATCCCTGAGGCTCACTGAAGTAAGAGGTATGCGTGAACACATTATGCAAATGAGGGATATTGCAGCTCAACTGAAGACTCTTGAGGTTGAAATATCTGAGTCCTTTCTGGTGCACTATATTTTAAACACCCTTCCACAGCAGTATAGACCATTTAAGATATCTTATAACACAAATAAGAAAAAATGGTCAATCAATAAACTTTTGGCTATGTGTGTTCAAGAAGAGGATAGACAGTTGATGAAATTAGGTGAAAGTGCAATGTTGACCACAAATGGAAGGCACAGGGCAAGAAGAAGGGTAAAAGTAAAATACCACCCCAATTTAACATTCAGAAGGAATCCAAGTATTTCTTCTGTAAGAAAAAGGGACACATGAAGAAGGATCGCATCAAGTTTAAGACTTAACTTGAAAAAAAAGGTTAAACAATCTTACTTGTCTATTATGAATCTAATATGGCTGATGTTATTTATAACACAAGTTGGATTGATTCTGGTTCTACAATCCACATTTGCAATACTTTGCAGGATATGTAAAACCTAAGGAAGCCAGTGGAAAGTGAGCAGTATATCTCTCCAGGAAATAAGATGCACTCACATGTGGAAGCTATATGAACATGCACTTTAGTTCTTAGTAGTGGTTTTATTTTAAATTTGAAAAGGACCTTTTATGTACCTAGTTTTTCTAGGAATTTAATTTCAATTTCAAGACTTGTACCTTTGGGTTATTCCTTCAACTTTTCAGATACTTCTTCCAGTTTATAATATAAATCTAAACTTGTTAAGAATTGTACTTTATCTAATGATCTTTTCTATGTTAATTTGCAAAATAATACCACTCATGATGGGATGCATGTTAGGGATGGCATGAAAAGATATGTTGTAAATGATAACTCTTCTATGTTGTGGCACTGAAGATTGGAACATATCTCCATAGATATAATCAAGAGGTTAGTAAATGAAGAAGTACTCAATACTTTGGACTTCACTGACTTTGACACTTGTGTGGACTGCATTAAGGGCAAGCAGATCAACAAGTGAAAGAAAGGTGCCAAGAGGAGTTTAGACCTATTAGAGATCATACACACGAACATTTGTTGTTCGGATATAGATTTTCATGGTTCGAAATACTTTATCTCCTTCATTGATGACTACTCAAGATTTATGTATCTTTACTTGCTTTATAATAAAAACGAAGCATTAGTGCCTTTAAGGTGTTCAAGGCAAAAGTAGAGACACAATGTGAAAAAAAATCAAAATTGTGAGATCTGATAAAGGAGGTGAGTATTATGGAAGATACACAGAGGATGGATAAATGCCTAGTTTATTTGCAAAGTTTCTTCAAGAACATGGGATTGTTGCTCAATACAGTTTATCTGGCTCACCTGATCAGAATGGTGTAGCAGAAAGATGAAACCGAACATTGATGGACATGGTGAAGAACATGATTAGCAACTCCAAACTGTTGACTCAATTATTGCTTTTGATGATTAACAAAAGATGTGATATATTCACTATGTTTCTGATAAATTTAATAAGTGTTTCAGGGATTAAAAATGTTTAATCAGTCAAAAGGTATAAGGAAATAAGGTTTGAATCAAAATTTAAAAGAAATTATGAAAGTTCAGAACTTAGAGTCGACACCCAAACAGTTAGGAGCCGACCCCAGGGCATATCAGAACTTTTCTAAAATTTTGACACAGTCCGAAGTCGACACCTACAGTTTCGAAGCCGACTCTAACCTGAGATATAGAGAAGTGCTTTCTGCATCAATTTCCGAAGCCAACACCTGGAGATCGGGAGCCGACACCTAAAAATTCGGGAGCCGACACCTGAGTTTCTAGAGCCGACTCCAACCTGAGATACAGAGAACGTGTTTTTATGGACATTGTTGGAGCCAACACCCTTGGATTCGGAGCCAACTCCTAAAAGCGCCGAGCCAACACTTAACTTTTTCGGAGCCGACTCCTCAATAAACTTTTGTTACTATTTTTGGACTCCCCGACTTGGAGCCGACACCTGAAAAGTTGGAGCCGATTCTAACCTATCATGAACGGATTTTTTTAGATGTCAGATCAGCTCCAACGGTAATATTTTTTCTACTTAACTTCTAATGGTTATTTCTTTTTGTATGTAGAAATATCCAAACATCTCATAATAGCTATATTTTCCACCTAACCTTGGATTGAAGACTATAAAAAGGGGATATCCGTCCGTTTGAATAGAAGGAGAAAAATACAAAAATATAGAGAAAAAAGAGAGAAATCAAAAAGGAAAAACTCTGAGCTTAAGTCCATCAATCTCAAAAAGTTCAAAGAGAAATCCAAAAGCTTCTTAAGATCAAATCCAAAAGATTTCCAACATTTGAAGAGAGAAAGCAAAAAGCCCCAAAATCCTCAACTTCTCAACTATGATTTTCTGTGAAGAATCTGAGCTGAGGCCTGATTCAATCTTTCAAGGGAGAAGAGGAAAAGAAGAAAAGAAGAAAAACACACATCCAAATCGCTTCAAACAGGCTTTTCTTACCTTTGTTTATTTTATTATATTTGCTCATTTGAGGAACTGCTTTATATTCAAAACTCTATTTCTCTTTATTGTTTACTAATTCAATCGGGGATTGAATTAGTGGAGGTAGTATACCTCGGTACAAGCTAAGAATAGCCTGTGGTTGGGTTTTGTGCCGATGAGCCCGAAAAAATTAGCTGGGTTCGTTGTGATCCCGGGGGAATAACAAGTTTTGAGTTGTGAGCTTGTAAAACAACTCGACTGTAATCAAGTGGATTATAGTGTAGATCCAAGTGAAGCTTGGGAGTGGACGTAGGTGTTGGATACATCGAACCACTATAAAATCTTTGTGTTTGCCGTCATATTATCTCTCTCTTTCTTTATCTTATTTATTTGTGCTTAGCATTTATCTATTTATTGCACTCAACCACTTTCAAATCAGGCACATAGCTTTAAAGTATTAAATTTTTTTAAAGAACCCAATTTACCCCCCCTCTTGGGTTGTCATCTGGGCCAACAATTGGTATCAGAGCTTAGTACTCATCTTTTATTTGATTCAACGATCAAGAGTTAAAGATCCAAATGGCAGCTCAAGCTAGATCTTCATTTGTTGAAGGTCAATTCATAAATAGACCTCCTTTATTTAATGGTTCAAATTATTCTTATTGGAAAGCTAGAATGAGAATTTTTATTCAAGCTTTAGATTATGAACTATTGAGTGTAAACTATGGAGTGTAATCACTAATGGACCTAACACACCCATACACTTAGTAGATGGTTCAATAGTTCCTAAACCCGAAAGAGATTGGAATGAGAATGATAGAAAAATGGCTCAGCTTAATGCAAAAGCCATGAATGTCTTATATTGTGCTTTAGATGCTAATGAATTTAATAGAATTTCTACATGTATTTCCGTAAAAGAAATTTGGGATAGACTAGAAGTTACCCATGAGGGTACTAATCAAGTTAAAGAGTCTAAAATTAATATCTTAGTGCACAAATATGAATTGTTTAGCATGGAACAAAATGAAACTATCACATGCATGTACACTAGATTTACTGATATTGTAAATGGTCTAAAAAGTCTTGGTAAGACCTATACTAGCTCTGAATTGGTTCGTAAAATTCTTAGGTCTCTTCCAAGATCATGGGAAGCGAAAGTAACTGCCATCCAAGAAGCCAAAGATTTAAATACATTACCTTTGGAAGAGCTACTTGGATCATTGATGACCTATGAACTGATCATGAAGCAACATCAAGAGGAAGAGGTCAAAAAGAAGAGAACGATTGCCCTTAAAGCTGCAGAAAAGAAAATAAGCATCAGTGAGGAAGAAGAGAAAGATGATGAGACAACCCTTCTTGCAAAGAAGTTCAGAAAGTTTATGCAAAGGAGACCTTTCCACAAGCAAAAGTTTGGAACAAAAATAGAAAGTGAAAAAGAAAAAGAGAAGGACAAGGACAAAGAGAAAGACCCCCTCATATGTTATGAATGTAAGAAACCGGGGCACTTTAGATATGACTGTCCTCAATTGAAGAAAGCCTACAAAAAGAAGAAGAAGGCTTATGTTGCAACATGGAGCGATAGCGAAGAATCCTCTTCCGAGAAGGAACAAAAGGAAGTTGCAAACATTTGCTTTATGGCAAATGACGATGAGGTAAGTACCGAAACTCATGACTTTACCTTTGATGAATTGTTTGATGCATTTAATGAATTAGTTAGTGATTTTAAAGTCTTGAAAAAGAGAAGCAAATCTTTGAAAAATGATAATTTAAATATTGTCAAAGAAAAGGATAAATTAACTCATGAAGTTGAAGAACTGAAATCTGAAAATGAAAATTTGATAAAAGAAAAAGAATTGATATCAAGTGAAAACCTTAGCTAAAGAAAGAAGTTGATAAAAATAAAATTATAGTTGATAAATTTACATATAGTTCTGAAAAACTTAATTTGCTATTAAGTAATCAAAGAGCTGTATTTGATAAAGATGGATTAGGTTATAGGCCTAACAAGAAACAAAAGTTTGTTAAAAATTTCTTTATAAAGAAACAAGATAAAAATGATGTTTCATGTTATTGCTGCAACAAGAAAGGACATAAGCTTATGAATGCAATTATAGAAAAATTAATAAGAATTTAAGTGTTAAAGGGAAGAAAATATGGGTTCCGAAAGGAACAATCCTTATTGCTACTAACCATGAAGGACCCAAGAAAGCTTGGGTACCTAAACATAAGATTTGATCATCTTGCAGGAGTGTCTTGCGCCAAAAGATCAAAACGAAAGTGGTATCTTGATAGCGGCTGCTCAAGGCACATGATGGGTGACAAGGATCAATTCATCACCCTTGAAGTTAAGAGAGGAGGAGTTGTTACATTTGGAGACAATGGTAAAGGCCAAATTATGAGATTTGATAAAATTCAAATAACTCCCTCCACTTTTATAGAAAATGTTTTATATGCAGATGTTTAAAACATATTTAATTTAGGTTTTAAAGTTTCATTTGAAGCTTCTATCTGCACTATTTCTAATCCCATTAACAATAGCATTATATTTACTGAAGTAGAAATGACAATGTATACTTAATTGATTTAGACAATCTGTCTACTAGTAATCATTGCTTAGTTGCTGATAATGCTAATGTTAATGAGATCGGATGGTTGTGGCATCGTAGATTAGGTCATGCAAGCACACACTTGATTTCAAAATTAATTAGAATGGATTTAGTTAAAGGACTTCCAAAGTTAGATTTTGAAAATAACAGAATTTGTGATGCATGTCAATTTGGAAAACAAACTAGAAACTCTTTCAAATCTAAAAATATTGTTTCACTTCTAGGCCACTAGAGTTACTTCACATGGACCTTTTTGGACCTACTAGAACCACTAGTCTAGGAGGAAAGAAATATGGTCTTGTGATAGTAGATGATTATTCTAGATTCACTTGGGTATTATTTTTGGCTCATAAGGATAAGACTTTCCCTATATTTATGAAGTTCTTCAAGAAAGTCACTAATGAGAAAAAAACACCATAGTGTCTCTTAGAAGTGATCATGCACAGAATTTAAAAATCACTTATTTGAAAATTTCTGCATTGAACATGCATTCATCATAATTTTTCTGCACCTAAACACCACAACAAAACAGAGTCGTAGAAAGAAAGAATAGGACTTTAGAGGACATGGCCCGTACCATGCTATGTGAAAGCAACCTTCCAAAATACTTTTGGGACGGAAGCTATAAACACGGCATGTTACATCCTTAATAGAGCTAATTAGGCCAATTCTTAAGAAAACTCCTTATGAATTATGGAATAATAGGAAACCAAACATTAGTTATTTTCATGCATTTGGTTATAATGTTTCATTCATAATAATGGTAAAGATAATCTTAAAAAATTTGATGCAAAATCTGATGAAGGCATTTTTAGGATATTCAACAACTAGTAAGGCCTATAGGGTATTTAACAAGAAAAACTTAATTGTAGAAGAATCTATTCATGTAGTTTTTGATGAATCTTTAGCATCAAGTTCTGAAAAGAGTGATGATGAGGAAGATACAAATTTGCTAGAGAGATATTAAAAAATTAAATATAGATGTATCTTCAGACCATGAACAAGAAGCTAAAGATGATGATTCACCTAGAGTTGATGTTATTTATACTAATCATAATGAGGTAGATCTTCCTAGAGATTGGAGATATGCCTATGGACATCCAAAGGAATTGATTATAGGTGATCCATCTCAAGGAGTAAGAACTAGATCTATGAGAAATATCAATAATCATCTTGCATTTGTATCTCAAATTGAACCTAAAACTATTGAAGAAGCTGAAAAAGATAGTAATTGGATGCTAGCTATGCAAGAGGAATTAAATCAATTTACTAGAAATAATGTATGGTCCTTAGTTGATAGACCTAAAGGTCACTCAGTTATAGGATCTAAATGGGTATTTAGAAATAAATTAGATGAAAATGACATAGTGATTAGAAATAAAGCTAGATTAGTTGCAAAAGGATATAATCAAAAAGAAGAATTGATTTTGATGAAACTTTTGTACCTATAGCTAGATTAGAGGCAATTAGATTATTACTTGAATTTGCATGTCATATGAATATCAATTTATTTCAAATGAATGTTAAGAGTGCATTTTTAAATGGTATTATAAATGAAGAAGTTTTTGTAGAACAACCACCTGGTTTTAAAGATCATGAATTTTCAAATCATGTTTTTAAATTACACAAAGCACTGTATGGTTTAAAACAAGCACCTAGAGCTTGGTATGATAGGTTAAGTAAATTTCTAATTGAAAATGATTTTTCTAGAGGAAATGTTGATAAAACCCTATTCTTGAAAAGAAAAAATAAAGATTTATTAGTAGTACAAATCTATGTAGATGATATCATGTTCAGTGCTACTAACAATCTTTTGTGTCAAGAATTTGCTAAGTTAATGCAGGGTGAATTCGAGATGAGCATGATGGAAGAACTCAATTTCTTCCTAGGACTTCAAATCAAACAAAGTAAAGAGGAGATTTTCATCAACCAAATAAAGTACACAAAGGAAATTCTCAAGAAGTTTGGAATGGAATCAATCAAATCCCTTGGAACACCTATGAGTCTTCCATATAAATTGGATAAAGATGAAGATGGTAAGAAAGTTGATCAAAAGTACTATAGAGATATGATCGGATCTCTACTTTACTTAACAGCAAGTAGACCAGATATTATATTTGCTGTTTGTCTATATGCTAGATTTCAATCTGAACCTAAAGAATCTCATTTAATTACTGTAAAAAGAATACTAAGATATCTAAGTGGAACTAAAAATGTAGGATTATGGTATTCTAGAGACTCAACACTAAATTTGATTGCTTATTCTGATTCTGATTATGCTGGATGTAAATTAGATAGAAAGAGTACAAGTGGTGCATGTCAATTTTTAGGAAGTAACTTAATATCTTGGTTTAGCAAAAAGCAAAATTCAGTTGCTATCTACTGCTGAAGCTGAATATGTTACAGCTGGAAGTTGCTATGCTCAAATCCTTTGGATTAAGCGATAACTTGAAGATTATGGCATAACACTTGATAAAACTCCTATTAGATGTGATAACACTAGTGCAATAAACCTAACAAAAAATCCAATCCAACATTCAAGAACTAAGCACATTGAAATTAGATATCATTTTATTAGAGAACATGTAGCTAATAATGACATTTGTCTTGATTATGTTTGTACTGAAGAATAACTAGCGACATATTTACAAAACCTTTGAGTGAAGAGAGATTCTGTTATCTTAGAGGCGAATTAGGGATTTGTGATCCATTGGAATGATTTTGGAACCCTTAAGATTGATTATCTAAGAGTTCAATTAATTTCTTGAAAAATATTTCATGATTCTAAAGACAATTCATCTAGATATTTGAATCATTTGATTCCAACATTCCAAAGATTTTATCAAAAATTTATTGATTTTATTTTGACAAGTTTCGGATTTGAAACTCTCATTTATTTTCTAAAACTGTTAGTGGAGTCGACACCTCATCTGTGTCGCTCTCGATCTGAGACCTTAGCCGACACCCGCTTATGCGGAGCCGACTCCAGTTCGAGGGCTAACAGTGTTAGCGACTTGGAGTTGACACCCGACTTTGCGGGATCGACACCTTGTGGTCCCAATCTGATTATATTAGGGCAGAGTCGACACCCGTTCATCCCTATCGACTCTAAACCTTCTCCAAAACCTCTCCAAGCCTCCCTAAACCAAAAATTCCTCAAATCAACCATTCCCTAAGGTCTCTATGGCACCTAAGTATAGGAGATCAGTCTTTAATGCTCCCGTGGCAACGAGGAAGCGGACCGTGAGGCGTCCTGTTCGTGAGCCGTCACCAAGCACGAATTCATCCTCCTCTTCCTCAATGCCTAGCATCGTGCCAGGACCTGCTTCTCCACAGGTAGACTTACTAGCTGGTAGGGTTATTACAATGGGAAGGAAGGTAGATTTTAATTTATTTGAAAGTGAGGGTTTTTCGATTGGGAGACAAATTAAAGAAATGGGTTGGGAAAGAATGCTCGCTGGATGTCCCGACTTATCCCGCATTAGTTAAGGAATTCTATTCGAATCTCGCTAGAGGTGATGGGGATTGTCAGTTCTGTCAGAGGAATTAGGGTTCACCTCACATCAAAAATTTTGGGAAATTTATTAAGAATCCCCATTATCGGAGTGATAGCCAATGCCCATAGCAATAGAAGTGAGGCATTGACAAGGATGTTAGGTAGATATGTGGAGGAATTTGAAGAGATAAGTGCTAACCAACTGCCACTAGAACTGAGATTACTTCACAACATTTGCAGTAGGATTTTATTTCCAAAAACTGAACATTTTGAGTATGTCTCGGAGCGAGACATGGCTATGATGGACAGTGTGATTACCAGTTAGCCCATTAATTTCCTGGCATGATTATTTGGTATATTGCTGAAGCCAGTGGTAAGAAGAGATCCTCCCTGCCCTACGGTATGGTTTTAACCTTATTATTCCAAATCCAAGGAGTATAATTTATGAAAATGAGCCCTTGAGAAATCTTAGGCATACAGACTACTATAGCCTTGCTACCATTCATCGGATGGGGTTTGTGAAGAAGGATGGTCAGTGGGAGAGGAAAGGTCATACTGAAGACAGGGTTGCTGATACTACTGAGCCTGGTCCTTCAGAGGTAGGACCATCAGTGAGACACAGCTCACCAGGGCCCAGTCAGAGTATTCCTCCAGCTCACCTGCTCCTTCCACTTCAGTTCAGTCATCCATTGGTTTTTCTGATATCTAATTAGAACAACTTAAGGAATTATTAAGTACTCACAAAGAAGAGATGAAGACTGAGTTAGATAGCAATTTATGAACTTGAGAGAGACTCTCTATTCCTTGGTGATAGAATCAGCAAGATTGAGTCCACTCTTGGTTCTTCTTCAGAATCTTTGAAGACTGATCTCATGAAAATTTTTGAAGAACTCAAAGAGATTGGAGGAGATTCAGAGACTTATTCTAGATGCAATGCAGAGCTTTAGAGAAAATTGTTACTGCATGTGCATTCATTGATAGAAGATTGAAGGAATTTGTCAAACTCAAAGTGAAGGAATGAAAAAATTGTAGAAGAATTGCAAAGGCTTCTTAGAAATCATTAAATACTACATTTTGATACTTTTGATGTAATGAAGTTTCTTTTAATGTAATGAAGTTTCTTTTGATGTAATGAAGTTACTTTAATGTAATAAAGTTTGATGAAATGAAGTTCTTTTTGATAAAATGTTTACTTTTTATTAAATGTAATGTTGTACTTTGGATGATGAAATGAAATGAATGAATTACTTGTATTTTGCAATGCAATTTGATTGTTCTTTTGAGAAAGATTAATTGAACTTGAATCTTTTCTAAAACCTTTTTGTTGATTACAAAAAAGGGGAGAGAAGATTATATATGCATTGGAACAAATAAGCTCAATTAATTGGTATCAAGTAGTTTCGATGAGATAAGTTTAATGAGTATCAAGCTTTAAATGCATTGGAACAAATAAGCTTAATTAATTGGTATCAAGCTTTAAATGACTTTAATTTGATATGCTCATTAAGTTTTAATGATAAAGGGAGAGAAGATGTTAAATTGAGTATCATAGGGGAAGCTACCTCATTCAGGGGGAGCTTAACTATGAGAACTTAAAATTGAGAACTTTGATTTGCAACTCTTATTGTTTAATCATGCATATACTCTATGTTTTTTCATCATCAAAAAGGGGAGATTGTTGACCCAATTATTGATTTTGATGATTAACAAAAGACATGAGTATATTCACTATGTTTCTGACAAATTTAATAAGTGTTTTGGGATTAAAAATGTTTAATCAGTCAAAAGGTATAAGGAAATACGGTTTGAATCAAAATTTAAAAGAAATTATGAAAGTTTAGAACTTAGAGTCGACACCCAAACAGTCAAGAGCCGACCCCAGGGCGTATCAGAACTTTTCTAAAATTTTGGGTCCGGAGTCGACACCTACAATTTCGGAGCCGACTCTAACCTGAGATACAGAGAAGTGTTTTCTGCATCAGTTTTCGGAGCCAACACCTGGAGATCGGGAGCCAACACCTAAAAATTTGGGAGCCGACACCTGAGTTTCTAGAGCCGACTCCAACCTGAGATACATAGAATGTGTTTTTATGGACATTATTGGAGCCGACACCCTTGGATTCGGAGCCAACTCCGAAAGTGCCGAGCCGACACTTAACTTTTTCGGAGCCGACTCCTCAATGAACTTTTGTTACTATTTTTGGACACCCCGACTTGGAGACGACACCTAAAAAGTTGGAGCCGATTCCAACCTGTCAGGAACGGATTTTTTTAGATGTTAGATAAGCTCCAACGGTAATATTTTTTCTATCTAACTTCTAACGGCTATTTTTTTATGTGTAGAAACATCCAAGCTTCTCATAACGGCTATGTTTTCCACCCGACCTTAGATTGAAGACTATAAAAAGGGAGATATCATCCATTTGAATAGAAGGAGAAAAATACAAAAAATATAGAGCAAAAAGGAGAGAAATCAAAAAGAAAAAACTCTGAGCTTAAGTCCATCAATCCCATAGAGTTCAAAGAGAAATCAAAAGCTTCTTAAGATCAAATCCAAGAGATTTTCAACATTTGAAGAGAGAAAGCAAAAAGCCCCAAAATCCTCAACTTCTCAACTGTGATTTTCTGTGAAGAATCTAAGCTGAGGCCGATTCAATCTTTCAAGGAAGAAGAGGAAGAAGAAAAGAAAAGCACACATCCAAATCGCTTCAAACAGACTTTTCTTACCTTTATTTTTTATTATATTTGCTCATTTGAGGAGCTTTGTATTCAAAACTCTATTTCTCTTTATTGTTTGCTAATTCAATCGAAGGATTGAATTAGTGGAGGTAGTATTCCTCGGTACAAGCTAAGGATACTTGTGGTTGGGTTTTGTGCTGGTGAGCCCGGAAAAACCAGCTAGGTTTGTTGTGAACCTGGGGAAACAACAAGTTTTGAGTTGTGAGCTTGTAAAACAACTCGACTGTAATCAAGTGGATTATAGTGTAGACCCAAGTGAAGCTTGGGAGTGGACGTAGATGTTGGATACACCGAACCACTATAAAATTTTTGTTTGCCGTGCACATTATCTCTTTCTCTATCTCATTTATTTGTGCTTAGCATTTATCTATTCATTGCACTCAACCACTTTCAAATCAGGCACATAGCTTTAAAGTGTTAATTTTTTTAAAGAACCCAATTCACCCCCCTCTTGGGTTGCCATCTGGGCCAACACAAACTACTTAAGTCCTTGTGGATAGAAGCTCTCAAGATGACAGTGTACATATTGAATCGGGTTCCAACCAAGGCTGTTTCTAAAACACCATTTGAGTTATTTAAAGGTTGAAAACCAAGTTTGCGATATGTATGCGTATGGGGATACCCATGTGAAGTGAGAGTGTAAAATCCACAAGAGAAAAAGCTAGACCCTAGGATCATTAGTGGGTATTTTATTGGATATGCAGAGAGATCCAAGGGATATAGATTTTACTGTCCATCTCATATAACTAGGATTGTGAAATCAAGAAATGCCAAATTTCTTGAGAATGATTTGATCAGTGGGAGTGATCAATTGTAGAGCATGATTCCTGAAAGGAAAACATTCTGATGCTCAACCTTTCACTTCAAGTGAGAGGCTGATTATCGTTCATAGTGCCCCTCAAGATCAAACGGGCATTATACAACCAATCGTTAAAATTTCATAATTTGCTGATAATGAACTAGTAGATCCAATCTTTTATGAGTTACCGGAGATAATTGAACAATCAACTTCGCTAGAGGAGGTTGTTACAACATTAAGAAGATCTATAAGAGAAAAGAAATCAGCAATTTCTAGTGACTATATTGTGTATCTTCAAGAGTCGAATTATAATATTGGAGCTGAAAATGATTCTGAAACATTTTCACAAGCCATGAATTGTAAGGAATCTAATTTATGGTATGATGCTATGAAAGATGAGATTAATTCTATGGCATTTAATGGAGTCTGGGATCTTTTTGAG